>JAANYP010004554.1:0-187500 GCA_020465985.1 Centrapalus pauciflorus | reverse complement strand
CAACTAAATGACTACATATTGGATACAAG
Source organism: Centrapalus pauciflorus (assembly GCA_020465985.1). Lineage (NCBI taxonomy): Eukaryota > Viridiplantae > Streptophyta > Magnoliopsida > Asterales > Asteraceae > Centrapalus > Centrapalus pauciflorus. The sequence goes on along the minus strand of JAANYP010004554.1, from coordinate 187,471 downwards.
GACTACTAACGTTTACTAAACTTTTATTTATATATACTAACATTTATTCTTATTCTTATTACTAACATTAATGGAAGGCTAAGCCTCCTACTTATTTATGTTAACTAACATCTATTTATTGTTACTAACATTTACTTTCCGCAACTAACATTTATTTATGCAATCTAATATTTATTTATGTATACTAACTTTTATTTATGCAATCTAACATTCTAACATTTATGCTTACTAGCATTAATTCTGTTACTAACATTTATTTATGCATTGGTTTATTAATGTGTACTAACATCTATTTATGTTTATTAATTTATTTATTTTTTCTGATTCATATTTTATAAATTGTTTTATGCACAAACAATATTAATAATTTATACTCTAATAATTATTTTACACTAAATTTATCTTTTAATCATTTTATAATTTTTCTTTACAACGGCTACATAATCGTTACAACGGTAAAAAATCCGACCGTTTTGATGGCTTGGTTTTTCCCTATAAATACCACAACACTAAACCTCATTATTTCACAAAATCGTTCTTCTTCTTGTTTGAAATTTTTTTTTCTTAACTGGTTGAAGAATGAAGATGCCACTCTCGTTTTTAATTTTCCTTATTGTAATACTCTCAATGCTTTTATACTCTTTGCTACAACTTTCATTCGATGAGATGTACCCTTTTCTAATTATATTTTCATTTACGATTCTTCCATTGTTATGTGTTGCGATATTGATTGAAATAAATTAATGCTAATTTATGTTGTTAAATATTTTTGTTGATAGTTATAAAATGGCAAACCTTGTAAAGCTTGAATTTGCTACACTAGACGTTAACGGGAAGAACTACATGTCATGGACAATTGATGTAAAAATGCATCTTGAATCCATGGGAATCTTGGAAACTATAAGTGAGAAAAATAATTGTTCCTCACAAGAAAATGCAAAATCAAATGTGTTTCTTCGTAAGCATATTGATGATATGCTAAAATTTGAATATTTGAACACAAATGATCCAAGCATTCTATGGAAAGATTTGAAAGAAAGGTTTGATCATCAAAGAGAAGTTTTACTTCCAGCTGCCAGAGATGAGTGGAGAAATTTGAGGTTCCAAGACTTTAAAAAGGTTAATGAGTATACCTCAGCTTTGTTCAGGATATGTTCACAATTAAGATTTTGTGGACAAACTGTTACTGATGCAGACATGTTGGAGAAAACTTACTCCACGTTTCATGCGTCAAACATTACTCTGCAACAACAATATCGCATGCAGAAATTTACAAGATATTCTGAACTCAATTCAGTCCTTCTTGTTGCTGAACAAAATAATGAGCTTCTGATGAAAAATCATCAGTCTCGTCCTACAGGATCAGTAGCGTTTCCTGAAGCAAATGCTACGAATAAAAGTGATCCTAAAAATAATACACATGGACAAGGATGAGGGCGAGGATTTGGCCGTGGACGAGGCCGTGGTCGTGACTATAATAAAAACCATAATTATAAGAATAATCATGGCTATGGTTACAACTATAAATATGGAAAAAGTCATTCTCGGGGTAGTGGACGTGGACGTGGACATGGACATGGTTATAACAATGCTCCACGAGATAATAAATCTCAATCACATGGAAAATCCAAGAACAATGAAGCAAAAACTAATACTTCTCAGGGTCCTGTAGATCCTTGCTTCAGATGCGGAATGATAGGCCACTGGTCAAGAACTTGTCGAACAGCACCACATCTCTGTCAGCTGTATCAAGATTCTCTTAAAGGAAAAGAGAAAGAAGTAAATTTTAATGATCTCCCTAATGATTCGGTACCTGAACTAAATGCTTCAGATTTCTTTGATGATTTAGATATATAATAGTGTGACTGTGTTTCATTTTCTAGATATGTCTTATTTTAGTTTATCATGTAATGCACTTCCTAATCTTATAATAATATAACATATTAACAATTTTTATCTTACATAATCATTAATTTATTATTTTTCTTATTTATTTTTAGAAGTTTAAAATGAATTTCATCGAAGAACTGCATGAAGCAAACTTTGGAGATATCTGTATTCCAGACAGTGGTGCCACACACACAATTCTTAAAACGAAGAAATATTTTTCTGAACTAAAGCCAACTAAAGCAACCATACATACCATTTCAGGTCCTGTAGATCTAATTGAAGGAACCGGAAAGGCTCATTTTATATTACCAAATGGTACAAAGTTTTTAATAGATAATGCTCTATTTTCTCCAAAATCTAAAAGAAATTTGCTGAGTTTCAATGACATACACCGAAATGGATACGGTACTCAGACTGTGACAATAGAGAATAAGAAATTTATGCATATTACCAATAAAAACCTTGTACTGGAAAAACTGCCAACACTCAATTCTGGTTTGCATTATACATATATAAGTATGGTTGAATCCAACATGGTAGTAAAAGAAAAATATTGTGATCTTGGAGTTTTGAGTTTGTGGCATGACAGATTAGGCCATCCAGGAACAACCATGATGCAAAGAATAATTGAAGGTACCAATGGACATCCACTGAAAAGCCTGAAGATCTCTCAAACAGGTAACTTGGCTCCATGTACATCTTGTTCTCTTGGAAAACTTATTGTGAAACATTCACCAACAAAAATTGAAAAGGAAAATCCTATGTTTCTTGAAAGAATTCAAGGTGATATATGTGGACCAATTCATCCACCATGTGGACCTTTCAGATACTTCATGGTATTAATAGATGCATCAAGTCGATGGTCTCACGTTTGTTTATTATCGACTCGTAATGTGGCATTTGCAAAATTTCTGGCTCAGATCATTAAATTAAGGGCGCATTTTCCTGATTATACCATTAAAAGGGTGAGACTTGATAATGCTGGTGAATTTACGTCTCAAGCTTTTAATGACTATTGCATGTCTGTTGGAATTAGTGTTGAACATCCAGTTGCTCATGTTCATACACAAAATGGTTTAGCTGAATCATTAATTAAACGTCTTCAGCTAATAGCTAGACCATTAATAATGAAAACAAAACTCCCTTGTAACATCCCAATTTTCAATTATGTGTAATTTACAATTATTAAGACTCAATTATTGTACTTATGGAAAATTTAAGCAATTTAAGTTGAATTTTGATCATATTATTAGTTAAATATGAAAATACGAAGTTGAGGGGTTTATTGTGCAAATAAGTCAAAAAGGAAAATAAAAGAAAGGAAACCCTTTCATTATCACCATCACCTTCTCTCTCTAGCTCTCTCGATCTCTCACTCTCTCTCTCTCTCTAAGAAAAACCCATCAACTCATCATCAAATCCGAATTTGTTGGATTCAAGTGCTAAAAATCGGGATTCAAGTGATTTGGAAGGAACTATAACTACTACAAACTTCAAAACAAGGTAACAATTACTCATATTTACGGATTTTTGAAGTTTTAGTTTGGTTTTTTTATGAAAACCGAATTCTAAGATTAGTGATGTAAATGTTAATGCATGTTGGAATTTATGATGGGAATGTTTAAATCGAGCATGTATGTTGTTGTATACAAAAATTCAGAATCAGATTCAATGTCTAAGTATGATTTTTGGGATTTGTGTGTGTTTTAGTGTGTGTGTTCTTCGAATTTGTGGAAAAATGGACAAAATGTGGAGATTTTGGTACATTATGACATATTATAAGTTGATATAGTGTATTTAAGTTCATTATCTGCAATCTTAGACACAAAAACATGCAAAAATGGTCCAAACATAATTTCTGGAAAATATTAGAAAAAAAATTTTTAAGTATGAACTCGGACCCATATGGACCGAATTCGGACCATCCGAATTCGGGTCCTGTTCAACTATCTCGGACCAAAGTTCCAATTCGGACCAAGCCTATTTCGGTTCTATCCTAATCCGGATGCCTCCTAATTCGGACAAATGCCAATTTCGGACACATAGTAATTTCGGATTTCCCAATTTCGGATCCACCAATTTCGGACCTTTACCCAAATTCGGACCACCTGCATTTCGGACCATCCGAATTCGGATGTGGTCCGAAATCAGACCCAATTACACTAGATTTTTCAGAATACAAGTTTTAAGCAATTACTGACACATATTCACTATTACACTTACATTACAGATCATTGTGGTGTTATCAAAACACACATTGATTCAGGATCAAGTTACAAAACCAATCACTGTGAGTTGCAGATTATCATTCGAACATTTATTGTTTTTACATTCATGTTTATACATTCAATGGCATGTTCACATTGTTCATATACTTCATTTGGCACTCATGAAATGATTTGTTGTTATGATGCACACTCGTACTTGACATGTAACACACATGTAGCTTGCGTTCATTTGAAAGTGCATCTATTTACATCATGCTTGCACTGCATGATCATTACTTCATAATCTGATGCGACCTGGACTGGGGCTGACAGCAGGCCACTGTCGGGGACTGATCATCCCACTCGTATCCCATCAGGTTCGGCACATCCCCGATCAGCATATTGAACTGCCACCCCATGCTAGCACTGCATGGTTTACTTACACATTGAGGCTTTCACTGCCGTTTTCACATACATGGGGCTTACACTGCCCATGGTTAAGCATTGCATGTAAAGAAATATTTGTTGTTTGCATAATCTGTTTTCTCACTAAGCATTAGCTTACAGTTGACTCACAATGTTTACAGGCAAAGGCAAGGGTGTAGCGGGACCTTCCACTTAAGCAAATCAATTCACATCCCGGAGACTTAGAAGTTATTGGTATACAGATAATGTGACTTGGGGCTGGGCTATTATGACTTGTAATACAATTATGATGATGTAATAGCTAGACTTAAACACTGTAGACATGTACTTTCATTGCTTTAGCGTGTAATTGCTTAACTCTATCTTAAGTATTCAATTTCAAATGTTATGATTATTCATTGGGTTGTTTGTCGATCCTGGAGATTACAATTATATCATTAATTAACAAGGACGTCACAGAGTTTGGTATCAGAGCATTAGTTTGAGGTTTCAAGTGTCCGCGAGGACTTGGACTCAAACTTAGGTTATGATATTAGAATGAACTTCTAAGTAATGATCTGAACTAAGATAGGATTGACATGCACACGGGGAAACACAAAGGGTAACTGTACACTTAGGACTTACAAATAAATGTTCTAAATATAAGTTGTTATATTTCAGAACATGTCAGGAGACGATATGACTCCTCAGCAAATGTTCCAGATGATGCAAGCTCTTATGGAACAAAACAATGAGCTACAATCCAAACGAATGGCTGAGCAGGCTCAGTCATTTGCTGACCAATTAAGGGCCAGAGATGAGGCCGAGGCAAAACGAAAGGCCGATAAGCGAAAGAACAAGGGGCAACAACAGGACGACCAGGGAGAAAGGCAAGATGATACTGGGTCTTCCAACAGATCAAGGGGCTGTAGGTTTAAGGATTTCAAAAGTAACGGGGCTGTTACTTTTGATGGAACTGGAGACGCCGTTACTGCATTGGAATGGATTACCACCACGGAGAGAACTTTCAGAATCAGCGACTGCGCTGACAAAGACATGGTCCGCTTTGCAACCGCTATGTTTGCAAGGGACGCTGTTATGTGGTGGGATGCCATGACACATGTGCTGACGATGGAGGTAGTGTCACACATGTCTTGGAACGAGTTCAAGGAAGTATTCTCCCAGCAATACTGTCCTACTGATGAGAAGCGCCGTCTAGAGGCGAAGTTCCTGAATCTGACTCAAGGAACGAAAACGGTTACACAATATGCCGTTGAGTTCACCCGCTTGAGTTTGTTTGCACCGCATCAAGTTGACACGGAAGAAAGAAAGATAGCCCGGTTTGAGGCCGGTTTGGATTATGAGATACGCCGAACCATAAGTGGGGTTCGTTATACAACGTTTGCTGGATTACTTGAGGCTGCTCGAAATGTGGAGCAGATTGTCTTGATGTCTGGTTATGTTATCGGGTCAGCCACATCACCGACTCAACCGTCGCCGCCAAAAAGGCAGCGGGAGTCTGGATCTTCCCGATTCTCTCCTCAATCCCATCAACAATCATCATCACCCAAAAAGGGAAGGGCCTTTTCGGCCAGTTCTGAAATGAGAGACTGCAGGAGGTGCAGGAAATCGCACTCTGGGGAGTGCAAAGCTCAAGACATGTATTGCTTCTGCTGTGGGCAGAAGGGCCATCATTGGGAACATTGTCCTCGAAAGGACGATGCATGCTACAACTGCCACAGACTTGGCCATTTTTCAAGGGATTGCCCGAAACCCCCAAGAGATCAGAACGTTCAGCAATCAACGGCAAGATCTTCTGCAGCATCCACTGCTCGCAGGGATCAATCTCAAAGGGCTCCAACAAGGGCGTTCCATATCACAGCTGAAGAAGCAAAGGATGACCCGGAGGTGGTCACTGGTACGTTTTATGTTAATTCCATTCCTGCACGTGTATTGTTTGATTCTGGAGCAAATCGTTCGTTTGTCTCCACTACATTTGCTCGTCAATTCAATATGCCTACTTCCAAACTGCAATTTGTACTTGACATAGAGACTGCTAGCAACATATTAGTTAAGGCAGACAAAGTGTATAGGAATTGTACTTTACTTGTAGAGGATGTAGTGTTCAACATAGATCTAATTCCCATGGAGTTCGGGGAATTCGATATCATAGTAGGCATGGACTGGTTAGTTCACAACGAGGCCCAAATCGTTTGCAAGAAAAGAATGATTAAGATCACCACACCTGAGGGCCGAGACATTTGTATCTATGGTGATAGACACAAAGGCGACTTATGCCTTATTTCAATCGCAAAAGCCCGAAAGCACGTTGCCAAGGGTTGTTCGGCTTATTTAGCCTACGCTGTCGATGCAAAGGCTGAAGTTCAATCTTTTTCTACCGTTCCAGTCGTTTCCGAGTTTCCAGATGTCTTTCCAGAAGATATCTCGGGATTGCCACCTGACCGTCAAGTGGAATTCCGTATCGATCTCGTTCCCGGAGCTGCTCCAATAGCAAAGGCTCCGTACCGTCTAGCCCCTGCTGAAATGCAGGAAATGATGAAGCAGTTACAGGAGCTACTTGACAAAGGTTTTATCCGCCCAAGTTCATCTCCTTGGGGTGCTCCTGTTCTGTTTGTCCAAAAGAAAGATGGCACATTGCGAATGTGCATCGACTATCGAGAACTCAACAAAGTCACAATCAAAAACAAATACCCGTTGCCCCGGATTGATGATCTCTTCGACCAGTTACAAGGCGCAAGTTACTTCTCGAAGATTGATCTTCGTTCGGGTTATCACCAACTCAAGGTACACCCTGATGACATTCCAAAGACGGCTTTCAGAACTCGTTACGGACACTACGAGTTTCTGGTAATGTCGTTCGGTCTTACTAATGCGCCGGCCGCTTTCATGGATCTCATGAACCGAGTCTGCCGGCCAATGCTCGACAAATCGGTCATCGTGTTCATCGATGACATTCTCATTTATTCAAAAACCGAAAAGGATCATGCAACACATCTGAGAGAATTACTAGAGTTGCTACGCAAAGAGCGACTTTACGCCAAATTCTCTAAATGTGAATTCTGGTTGAGGCAGGTACGTCTCAACATTCGAAACAATTTCATGATCCTAATACTCAATCATAAACCCTTTGTTAACTTGTACTTACTCAATATTCAATTCAGATCCAATTCTTGGGGCACGTGATATCTGGTGCTGGGATTGCTGTTGATCCTGCAAAGATCGAAGCTATCCAGAACTGGGAATCACCCCGCAACGCCTCAGAAATTCGCAGTTTTCTGGGATTGGCTGGTTACTACCGCCGATTCATCAAGGACTTTTCCAAAATAGCCGTACCTCTTACAAAGCTTACTCGCAAGAACGCAACCTTCTTTTGGAAAGAAGAACAACAAGTGGCGTTTGACAAACTGAAGACTTTGCTAAGTGAAGCACCAGTGTTAGCCCTGCCTGAAGGGAACGAAGACTTCGTAGTCTACACAGATGCATCAGGCATGGGTTTGGGTGCGGTACTAATGCAAAGAGGAAACGTCATAGCTTATGCTTCTAGACAACTCAAACCACATGAGAAAGACTACTCTACTCATGATCTAGAGCTAACTGCTGTGACTTTCGCTCTCAAATTATGGAGACACTACTTGTATGGAACCAAGTGTCAGCTCTACACCGATCACAAGAGTTTAAAGTATATATTCAGTCAGAAGGACTTGAATATGAGGCAAAGAAGGTCAATGGAGCTGATCAAAGATTACGACTGTGAAATTCTATATCACCCGGGGAAGGCCAACGTAGTAGCCGATGCCTTAAGCAGAAAAGCGTATTGCAAGGCATACTGCTATGCCTTGACTTCCACGATACTGACTTCAACGATCATAGACGATGTAAGAGCTGCTCAGTTGCAGGCCCTAAAAGAAGAGAATCTTAAAGATGAAGATATCAGAATACAGTTGCCATTAATGCAAGATGATGGAACTGGATTAAAGGGTATTTATGGCAGAGTGTGGGTTCCTAAGTTCGGGAACATGCGGGAAGTGATACTTGAAGAAGCTCACCAATCCAAATTCTCAATTCATCCTGGCAGCACAAAAATGTACAACGACCTGAAGGCCGACTTCTGGTGGCCAGGATTGAAAAGAGATGTCGGTCAGTATGTTGAAAGGTGCAGAACATGTCGACTAGTCAAAGCCGAGCACCAGCAACCCTATGGTAGTATGCAACCTCTTCCTATCCCTGAATGGAAGTGGGACCATATTACTATGGACTTCGTAACGAAGCTGCCCAAGACTCGTCGTCAACATGATGCCATTTGGGTCATTGTTGACCGATTGACAAAATCTGCTCATTTCATTCCCATCCGAGAAACCTACTCACTGGACCGCCTTGCCCAGATCTACGTAAACGAAATCGTTATTAGGCATGGTGTGCCTAAGTCTATTGTTTCCGACCGAGATAGTAGATTCACTTCTAATTTCTGGGCTACTCTACAACAGGGTCTTGGTACTCGTATCGCAATGAGTACTGCATATAGACCTCAATCAGACGGGCAAAGTGAGAGAACAATTCTGACTCTCGAAGACATGCTCCGAGCCTGTGTCATGGATTTGGGTGGTAACTGGGACGATCACCTTCCATTGGTTGAATTCTCCTACAACAACAGTTACCATTCCACTATCAAGATGGCACCGTTCGAGTTTCTATACGGAAGAAAATGTAGGACTCCAACCTGTTGGAGGGAAACAGGAGAAACTCCAATAGCCGGTCCTGCTTTGCTACAAGAAACGAACGAAAAGATCCAACTCATTCGACAGTACATGAAAACGGCGCAAGATCGGCAAAAGAATTACCACGATCGCCGTCATAAAGCGATAGAGTTTCAAAAGGACGATTGGGTATACTTAAAAGTTTCCCCAATGAAAGGAGTCACGAGATTTGTTAAGCGAGGAAAGCTATCACCTCGATTCATAGGACCCTTCAAGATACTAGAAAGAATTGGGAATCAGTCCTATCACTTGGACTTGCCGGAAGAGTTATCAGGAGTTCATCCGGTATTTCACGTTGGGTACTTAAGGAAGAGTTTGGTGCCCGAGAGGGAACCATGGACTGACCACTCGGACATTAAGATTGACGAACGGCTAAGGTTCGTTGATGAACCGGAATGCATTTTGGAGACAAAAGTCAAGAAACTACGAAATAAGGAAATCAGGATGGTGCTGGTCAAGTGGAAGCATCATCGGGGAGCTAATCACACTTGGGAATCGGAAGAAGACATGAAGACTAAGTACCCAAGTTTGTTTAGCACAGCATGACTTCGCGGACGAAGTATAGGCGTGGTGGAGCCCATGCTGTAACATCCCAATTTTCAATTATGTGTAATTTACAATTATTAAGACTCAATTATTGTACTTATGGAAAATTTAAGCAATTTAAGTTGAATTTTGATCATATTATTAGTTAAATATGAAAATACGAAGTTGAGGGGTTTATTGTGCAAATAAGTCAAAAAGGAAAATAAAAGAAAGGAAACCCTTTCATTATCACCATCACCTTCTCTCTCTAGCTCTCTCGATCTCTCACTCTCTCTCTCTCTCTCTAAGAAAAACCCATCAACTCATCATCAAATCCGAATTTGTTGGATTCAAGTGCTAAAAATCGGGATTCAAGTGATTTGGAAGGAACTATAACTACTACAAACTTCAAAACAAGGTAACAATTACTCATATTTACGGATTTTTGAAGTTTTAGTTTGGTTTTTTTATGAAAACCGAGTTCTAAGATTAGTGATGTAAATGTTAATGCATGTTGGAATTTATGATGGGAATGTTTAAATCGAGCATGTATGTTGTTGTATACAAAAATTCAGAATCAGATTCAATGTCTAAGTATGATTTTTGGGATTTGTGTGTGTTTTAGTGTGTGTGTTCTTCGAATTTGTGGAAAAATGGACAAAATGTGGAGATTTTGGTACATTATGACATATTATAAGTTGATATAGTGTATTTAAGTTCATTATCTGCAATCTTAGACACAAAAACATGCAAAAATGGTCCAAACATAATTTCTGGAAAATATTAGAAAAAAAATTTTTAAGTATGAACTCGGACCCATATGGACCGAATTCGGACCATCCGAATTCGGGTCCTGTTCAACTATCTCGGACCAAAGTTCCAATTCGGACCAAGCCTATTTCGGTTCTATCCTAATCCGGATGCCTCCTAATTCGGACAAATGCCAATTTCGGACACATAGTAATTTCGGATTTCCCAATTTCGGATCCACCAATTTCGGACCTTTACCCAAATTCGGACCACCTGCATTTCGGACCATCCGAATTCGGATGTGGTCCGAAATCAGACCCAATTACACTAGATTTTTCAGAATACAAGTTTTAAGCAATTACTGACACATATTCACTATTACACTTACATTACAGATCATTGTGGTGTTATCAAAACACACATTGATTCAGGATCAAGTTACAAAACCAATCACTGTGAGTTGCAGATTATCATTCGAACATTTATTGTTTTTACATTCATGTTTATACATTCAATGGCATGTTCACATTGTTCATATACTTCATTTGGCACTCATGAAATGATTTGTTGTTATGATGCACACTCGTACTTGACATGTAACACACATGTAGCTTGCGTTCATTTGAAAGTGCATCTATTTACATCATGCTTGCACTGCATGATCATTACTTCATAATCTGATGCGACCTGGACTGGGGCTGACAGCAGGCCACTGTCGGGGACTGATCATCCCACTCGTATCCCATCAGGTTCGGCACATCCCCGATCAGCATATTGAACTGCCACCCCATGCTAGCACTGCATGGTTTACTTACACATTGAGGCTTTCACTGCCGTTTTCACATACATGGGGCTTACACTGCCCATGGTTAAGCATTGCATGTAAAGAAATATTTGTTGTTTGCATAATCTGTTTTCTCACTAAGCATTAGCTTACAGTTGACTCACAATGTTTACAGGCAAAGGCAAGGGTGTAGCGGGACCTTCCACTTAAGCAAATCAATTCACATCCCGGAGACTTAGAAGTTATTGGTATACAGATAATGTGACTTGGGGCTGGGCTATTATGACTTGTAATACAATTATGATGATGTAATAGCTAGACTTAAACACTGTAGACATGTACTTTCATTGCTTTAGCGTGTAATTGCTTAACTCTATCTTAAGTATTCAATTTCAAATGTTATGATTATTCATTGGGTTGTTTGTCGATCCTGGAGATTACAATTATATCATTAATTAACAAGGACGTCACATCCCTCTTTCTGTCTGGGGACATGCAATTTTACATGCTGCATCACTGATTCGTATAAGACCAAGTGCATATCATAAATTTTCTCCTCTACAACTTGCTTTTGGTCAAGAACCAAACATTTCCCATCTTCGAATTTTTGGGTGCGCGGTATATGTTCCTATTGCACCACCACAACGTACAAAAATGGGTCCTCAAAGAAGATTGGGTATATATGTAGGGTATGAAACACCCTCTATAATAAGATATCTTGAACCACTGACAGGTGATGTTTTCACAGCAAGGTTTGCTGATTGTCATTTCAATGAGACAATTTTCCCAGCATTAGGGGGAGAAAAGAAAAACAAAGAAAAAGATGTTTCATGGTGTGAACCATCATTGATTCATCTTGATCCTCGGACAAAACAATGTGAACTAGAAGTTCAGAAAATAATGCATTTACAAGAAATTGCAAATCAACTGCCTGATGCATTTACTGATTCTAAAAGAGTGACTAAATCATATGTGCCAGCAGCAAATGCACCTGCTCGAATTGAAATTCCAAGCGAGCAAATTGATGACAAAGTCACTCAAGAATCAAAGGCACGTCTGAAGCGTGGAAGACCGTTTGGTTCCAAGGATAAGAATCCTAGAAAAAGAAAGAGCTCTGAAAATACAATTGATAATGAGAAAGGTGTTCCTGGAGAAACACAAAATAATAATATCTCCAAAGAAGGAGAAATTGATGATACTAATACAGAGATTGCAATCAATTATGTCCATACAAATATTATATGGAACAGATCTGAAATGAAAGATATTGATGTAAGGTTTTCTTTTGCTATTGCATATGATATTATTAATGGAAGTGATGATCCAGAACCAAAGTCTGTTATTGAATGTCAAAATAGACATGATTGGGATAAATGGAAAGAAGCTATGCAAGCTGAATTAGATTCTTTAAACAAACGAAAGGTTTTTGGATCCATTATCCTCACGCCTGAAGCCGTGAAACCTGTAGGATACAAATGGGTATTCATACGAAAGAGAAATGAGAAAAATGAGATTATAAGATACAAAGCTAGACTTGTGGCTCAAGGTTTTTCTCAACGGCCTGGAATTGATTATGATCAAACGTATTCTCCTGTTATGGATGCAATAACGTTTAGATATTTAATCAGTCTTGCAGTTTCTAAAAATTTAGAAATGCGTCTAATGGATGTTGTTACAGCTTATTTATATGGATCATTAGATAGTGATATTTATATGAAAATCCCTGAAGGATTTAAAATGCCTGAAGCATTAAGCAATAAACCCAAAGAAATGTATTCAATCAAATTACAAAGATCTTTATATGGGTTGAAACAATCTGGACGCATGTGGTATAAGCGTTTGAGTGATTATTTGATATGTAAAGGATATACAAATAATCAAATTTGTCCATGCGTGTTTATAAAGAAGACAAATGGCGGATATGTTATTATAGCTGTCTATGTTGATGATCTAAATATCATCGGCACAATAAATGAGATAAATGAAGTCATTGTGCTACTAAAGAAGGAATTTGAAATGAAAGACCTTGGTAAAACCAAATATTGTCTTGGTTTACAAATAGAGCACATGCATAATGGCATACTTGTGCATCAATCAAATTATACGGAGAAGGTCTTAAAACGTTTCAATATGGATAAAGCAAAACCTTTAAGCACGCCAATGGTAGTTAGATCACTTAATATTGACAAAGACCCATTTCGTCCTCAAGAAGAAAATGAAGATTTACTCGGTCCAGAAAGTGCCGTATCTTAGTGCAATTGGAGCCCTAATGTATCTTACTAACTGTACAAGACCTGACATTTCTTTTGCAGTAAATTTGTTGGCTAGATTTAGTTCAGCCCCCACCAAACGACATTGGATGGGAATCAAACACATTTTACGATACCTTCGAGGAACTGTTGATTTGGGATTATTTTATTCAAACAGTACAAAAGAAGGTTTGATTGGTTATGTAGATGCAGGTTATTTGTCTGATCCCCACAAAGCAAGATCTCAAACAGGATACGTATTTTTGAATGGAGGCACTGCAATATCTTGGCGTTCTCAGAAGCAAACACTGGTTACAACATCCTCAAATCATGCTGAAGTTATTGCACTACATGAAGCCAGTAGAGAGTGTGTATGGCTGAGATCAATGACACAACTCATCTTGTCTTCTTGTGGACTTGAGAAAGGCAAAAGTCCTACACTGATTTATGAAGACAATGCAGCTTGCGTGTCACAAATGAAAGAAGGGTATATCAAAAGTGACAGGACCAAACATATCCCTCCAAGATTTTTCTCCTATACGCAAGACCTTATAAAGGACAATGAAATTGAAATGAGGTACGTTCAATCCAGCAATAACTCAGCTGATCTTTTCACGAAGGCTCTTCCCAAAGCGATTTTCAGAAAACACGTTCACATCATTGGAATGCGACATGTACAAAACATGTGATGACTTTCAGATGACAATATGAGGGGGAGTCAACCAATCGCTGTACTCTTTTTCCCTTGACTAAAGTTTTTTCCCACTGGGTTTTTCTTTAGCAAGGTTTTTAATGAGGCAGCATTTCGTGGTTGAACTCTTACTAAAATTATCATCTAAGGGGGAGTGTTATAAAAGGACAAATGATGGATGTAAATTTTCTTTCTCCTTTACCAAGAAAAGAAGCAACCTAAAACAGTAAATGCATTAAATGTAGAATAGTAAATTTTTGTGTATAAATAGATTCATAGTTCTTACAAATCGAGATAGAAAAGATATATGCATTAAAAGTTTCTTTACAACTCTTGGTGGTTTATTGATATCTGAATTCTGTTATATTATAACATATATATATATATATATATATATATATATATATATATATATATATATATATATATATATATATATATATAAACACAAAAAGAATGAAAAAGAAAAAGGAAAGCAAAAGGCGCAGCACAGGTGTCAAAAAAGAAAAAGAAACATTTTACTTGATGTTTACTGATCTCGTTTCACATAAGCCGACACACCAATTTCCATCCATGCCAGTTGGTGTCCCTTTTTCATCCATCAACGTACGTTTCAAACTCCGTCGGCCTCGGCCGTCGGCATTCATAAGGTCAAACGTGACTCCATCAGGGGCTGTCTGCAAACTTTTGGCTTGTCTAAACTGCCAGCAATCCATCCTTTGAACAGTGATTATCCTATCTCTATTTTGGTCTGAAGGAGACAATTCATTCTCATTACTGTTTCTTTTCAACTTCATTTATATATACAATACTAAAACATATATATATATATATATATATATATATATATATATATATGTATATATATATCAAAATCACAATTCCTACATAATTTTCTTAGCTTTTCTGATTTTAAGAAACATACTAATTTAATTTTATCATCAATTGATAAATATTTCTTATGATATATATAATGATGAGTAATAGTTGTGTCTTCATGATATATTGTAATTTATATACATTTTTAATAATTTAATAGTAGTTAAGATTAGGGTCCCCTCCCAAATTCTGTTGTACCGATACCTGAGCGTCACATCAACTTTTCACTTTCCATTATTCCATCTTTACGTTGGATATATTTGTCATTCCATTCCAATATCGTTACCCATTAAAATTTAGAGTGAGAGAAATAGGAGGAAGAAAGAGAGCTGAAACGCCAGATCAGTGTCTTGAGGCCGAGGCACGGGAAATACTGGCGGGGACGAAGGAGCCGGGCATTTTAGCCGCCGACTTGGCAGGGGGAGTATACCCCTGCCTTATGCTTTTGGTTTTTGATTAAATTTGGTACTTAATCATGATCAACTACATAAATGGAACAAAATTAAAAATATAATTACCAAGAGTCTGTTTACCATAGAATTTGTAAGAGCTTATGTAAATTTAAACTTATGGTTTTTATAAGTTTCAGTTTTTTTCCATAACTTTTTTTTTCTGTAATTTTGGAAAATGTGATTATGTTAGATTAAACCTTCGGCAAAAGCATACACAACTACTATACGCATTATCATAATTTGTTAGTGCATAACATATGCATTATGCATATTTGCTTTGATGATGATAAAAATTAAATTAGCAACATGTAATAGTGTAATACAATTTGTAAATTTGAATATTCATATGTTTTTGTTCTACCTCAATCAAGTCAATGACATGAATTTTAATTATATTTGCCTTGGTTCCGTATTTGTAAGACGATCATTCATTTACTGTATTTTGCCAGCCCAATCTGTTTTGGGTTTGCATTTTAATAATTTGCCTTTTAAAAAATTTCAAAGGCATATAACACCTAATGCTTCGATCCATCCTTCACGATCTAATGGGCATGAGACAACCGTGGTCCATACGCATATCAGCTCTGCCTTCTCTAGAAATTTTTTTTATTTCAACATTTCGAAGTTCAACCAGTCAACTTGCAAGCTAGCTAATCAATGTTATATGATATGTGTTTATAATTTTGATGATCACTCAAAAAAAATAAATACTTTGCAACTACGTTTAAAAAAGCTTTATAAACAATCACATGATTTTTTATAATGAAATTTGCATACTTTTATAAAAAGTCAAAGTCAAAACAAAAAAAAAAAATTCTGATTTGGATCGTTTCTACATGGAAAAAACCAACTCCGATATTGAAAAGTGCATCGATCTTACATTCTTACACCTTGATAAATCTTCAAACTTATGAACATGGTAACCAATTCAATGGTCAAATACGTATTTGAAGAACAATGAAAAACTTCACTTAATTATAAACTTAAAAATTATACTTAATCTAAAACCTAAATAATAAAATATAAATAAGATTATTTAAGAACCAATTCTTTATGAGGAATCATCTATGGTGCCTCCTAACTTAAAAGATATTTTAATTTCATGCAAGTACATATTTAGTTAAGATTATGCCATAAATAAATGTAAACCAACGTAAATCTATAAAACATTAACTACGAGGATATCATCTAATTCCGGTACCATAAACAATATATAAATATTAAAGAGCTTAAGCTTCGAACAACACGGTCTACCTTCTTACTAACAACACAACGTTGTTCTGACACATCTAGCTTTACTTTTCCTCTTGAGATATGATACATGCATGGCCGGCTCTGAGCAAGGTTAACTCGAGCAAATGACCCAGAACCCATTAATTATAGGGGTCAATTCTTAAAAAATTTATTATAAACATATGTTTGTTAACTTGTAATGTTTTTAGTTTTGACATTATACAATTTTAAGTTTTTTTTGGTTCATTTATCATTTTTACTTAAATCTTTACTTATTTTGAATATACATATATACTTATAGTGTCCATTTAAAGTTTTTGCTCGGGGCCTAGAAAATGATTGGACCGTTCATGAATATATGCTTTCATAGAGTGTTTAAATCCTTTACTAATTTAATAAAGGTATGAGTACTCAAGCTTCATTTGGATGTTTTTAAATAAAATAAGCTTGAATTTGTTCGAAAAGTGGTCTCAAAGATTCCCAAAACCCATCCAATGAAAAAAACTAAAGAAATTTGAACACAAAAATACATGTGAAAAACTCCAAAACCTAAGAAAACCAACATGCCTCCGGAGAGAAAACCTCACTATTGACAAATTTTTATAATCACATAAATTAATCTCTCATGCTACCCCCAATTATACCAACATTTACCAAAGATTTGTTTCATACCCATTCTAAAGAAAGAAAGAAAGAATCAAATAATTAAAGTGCATTTGATTGTAACACTTTGAAACCAAAGCTTCAGACTACTTTTATAAGCATAGAGACCAATTCAACTTTCTATCAATGTAAGACAAAACCCAATCTTTTATTATAGTCAACGCTCAATTGAATGTTGTATCAAAGAACAAACAATCAGGGCCGGCCCAAGGGGGGGGGGGGGGGGGGGGCTGGGCCGCGGCCCAGGGCAGCAACACAATAGGGGCAACAAAATTTAAAAGTAATTTTGGTTATACTAGGTTCAATTTTGACCAAAAAATAAGCTCATCTACCGGTCCATCAGTACTGCCCTCTTCAATTTCCTTATTCATTTTCCTGCAATTAATTGGCATGAGGCAATGGAAAGGTCGCCCTCTTCAACTTCCTGCAATCAATTCACGTTGTTATCCGATGAGGCGAGGAGTGATGAATTCCTATTTCCTAGGCGGCGGTTCCCCCAACCGCCAAGCGAAATCCGAGGAGGTAGGAGAGGAAAGGTCACGCAACGATCGTAGAAAATGGAAGGGTTATCAGCGATGGCCACCCACCGCTAACGATTCTTCGATTCATAACCCTCTTTCTCCCCCAATCGATCTGTCTCAAACTCTCATGTCTCAATCTCATCTGCGTATGCCGGACGGCAGCGGTCAGCGGTCGGCGTTCGACGGTTCCCCCATCTGCTATTCTACGATCGGCGGTCGTCGATCGGCGGTCGGCATCAGCCTCAACATACAACACTCAACGGTATATTTATAAATCATTTGCTTTGTAAGAGAAATAGAGAATATATGTTATACTGAGGGATAAAGATTTAGCTTTTTCATGCCTTTATCGGAAGAATTTATTAGGTGTCAGTAATGCTTCAACAATATTCTTGGAACTAGTCAAAGGTTAAAACAAACCATACTTCAATATAGTTAATGGTTTTTGGTATTGATCCGTGAAAATTGAAATATGTTTATGTTTATGATTTTTGGTACTGATATGTGAATTTCTATGTTTATGTAATTATGTTATTTCATAGTTTAATTGGTTTTTGATTTTTGGTACCGATATGTGAATTTTTATGATTATGATTTTTGGTACTGGTATGTGAAAATTGAAATATGTTTATGTTTATGATTTTTTGTACTGATCTGTGAATTTTTATGTTTATGTATTTATGTTATTTCATAGTTTAATTGGTTTTTGATTTTTGATACTGATCTGTGAATTTTTATGATTATGATTTTTGGTATTGATATGTGAAAATTGAAATATGTTTATGTTTATGATTTTTGGTATCGATCTATGAATTTTTATGTTTTTGTAATTATGTTATTTCATAGTTTAATTGGTTTTTGATTTCCTTAATTTGTAGGTGAAACTATTGACTAGGTTTCAAACCCCTTAAAAAATAGTATGTTGTATTTTAATGTTTTTAAGGGCATTATTTTTGTATCTCGCCCAGAGCATTAAATTGTTCAGGACCGGCCCTGCAAACAATTATTCTTTTGTGAGGGCTAATAGGAGGCGACCACAACCACACATGATTGGATTGTAGATTGATTAATTGTGTGAGTGTTATTTTATCATTGAAACCCTCAATTGCAAATTGTGATCATCAGAATCTTAGGTGGCGTTTGGTTTGCGACATTTCAGAGAAACTGATCGGATTTTCATTTGAAAATCATTCTATTATCATGTTTCGCAAGAAAATGAGGGATGTCATTTTCCTTTAGCATTTCACAATACTCATTTTTAATGTTTTAGGATTCTTCCCTACCTTCTATTATTTCATAATCTTAATTACATCTTCACATTTCAAATTCCTAACCAAATGACAAAATTATGCTTATCCTCAACCTAGCCACCACCTACCTATACTTAATGACCTTACTTTACCCTACCAACACCTACCCCATCACATCCCATCCCACCCCATCCTACCCTACCCAACCCTAACTACATACATTCAACAATGATAACTATCTAACACTACATACCTACACCAATCTATTGTACCATACTCTACCGTACTTACCTACCCCACCCCTACTTACCTACCATACCTACCCACACTACCCATCCCCACCCTAACCTAACTAGACACCGTATCCAGTGGCAGATCCAGAATTTTTTTTATAGGAGTCGAAATTTATCACATTGCGACAATAAGAGTGTTTGTGTTTTTGTAAAAAAATTTACACCTCAAAAGTTTGGTCGGTTCATGTTGATTACATAATAGAAGAAATACGTAAATGCTACAACTCATTAATTGTTAAAAACTAATATAGATTAGATTCTGACAGATGTCTCCTAAGAGTTTTCTTCTTTTAAAAATGAGTTATTAGTTATTACATCATTGTCCAAAACATTAAGTGATTTTTCTCTATGGTGTAAATGCAACATTCATTCAACCATTTATCACCAATTGAATTACGATTGTGAAATTTGTGAAAAAGTATTAGAATCTCTGGAAATTTGAATATTGGTAACTCTAAAAAAAATCATATTGTCAAATGAACTAAAACAATTAAACAAATATAACTTAATGTTAACTGTTAAACACTTAAATTCTTAAACAAATAATAATTCAAATATCTAAAAGACTAAAACAAAAAAAAATTATTATAACAACAAACAAGTAACAATAAAACTAACAATATGTTCTTAGTCGTCCAAGCTCAAATGCGAAGTGTCCAATAATGTATTAGTATAATACATGAAGGTTCATACACATGTATTTTTAAATTACTTGTTGAATGGGTAACAAATTATTAGGTTGTGGTATATTTTCTTAGATTTTGTGATAAATTTTTTATATGTGTAAAATTTGTAAAAACTAACAAGTATATTAGGGTCGAACTTCAAAAATCATAGGGGTCAAAAAAATTCCGATTATATATATAACATGTAAATTAAAAAGGTTATCGGGGTCGTTTGACCCCCATCGAGACTAACTGCATCTGCCCCTGACCATATCTTACTCTCATCCAAAATACATCACTTATATCTACATACACATTTTCACCCCTTCTCACCCATCCCTACCCACCCCACGCTTACCAACCTTACCTACCTACCAATGGCGGATCCAGAAAAAATTTTCGTTGGGGGCATGAGGTTTTATAAGGTTTTCGTGTTAATTTTCTGGAACACATAGGCTAAAATTCGTCAAATTTACGCACATCGTTGGGGGCCTTCCTCCCTGCATCATTGTATGTGGATCCGCCCTTGCTACCTACCTATCTACCCACCTACCTTACCCTCACCCATCCCACACCAAATATTCTACCCTCACCCATCCTACCTTACCCACATCTACTTATACACACCCATCCCACACTACCCCTTCACATCACATCCCATCCCATCACACCCTACCCACCTCACCCCCTACCCCTACCTACCATACCTATCCTACCCACCTATTACCCTACCCCTACCTATCTACACCTTGCCCTCTTTTTAACATATCCTACCTTAATTCTTGTACACCTACGTGCTTTACCGATATCATTTGACACATTTGCAAATAAATAAGATTTTACAATATAGAATTTGAAATCCTGCAAACCAAACACATGATAATATGATATGATTTAAAGTCCTCACATTTGAATCATGTCCTTTTCAAATTCCGTCATATTTAAATTCTGGTATATATCAAAATCCTTTAAACCAAATGCTACCTTAAAGAAAGTTAGAAGTGATGTCTTGGAAGCTAATAAAAAAGCTCTTGTTGATCTTTGTCACTTAAAGAGAAAATAGTGAAACTAAATCTTAGACCAAAGAAAATCGATTTGATGTAAGGTGTTTGCAATGTAAGCCGGTTATGCCATGTGCATGCCACATGTTTGTCATGTAAGCATGACAACCGGTTAGAACAAGTAACACCTTAATTAATTCATGAGATTATAACGGTTAAGAGTTTTTTGAGATAAAAAAGATGGTGGGGGACTTAATCGGAAAAAACAGACAATTTCAGGGTTTTTCTACGTACACAATTTCTTCTATTATTATTATGCTTGTTTTTAGATCTTATATATAATTCGGTTTTTAAAAATTAATGTGTACTTTTATATTCACCGTAGTCTTGTTATCTTACAATATTCATATTTGTATACATGAAAGAATTGATATTATACCTATATACATTATTCACTAATGAATTACTATTCATAAGTGGGTTTTGCTAAAATACACCACTTAATATATTAACTAATAAAGGGTTCGCTAAATTGCACCAATTAATTATCAACAATTAATTTAGAGATAATTACTAAAATAGCCAAATCTCACACCTTTATTCACTTTTTAGGCACTTTATATACATTTTACCAAAATAGTCACACTTTACGTTACCACATTTACGTGATAGTCACAATTTACGTGATTTGTACTTTTTTTTTCATTTTTTAATGCATTACGTTACAAAAGGTGTCTGGTCACGTAAATTGTTGTACTTTACGTGACCAAGTACAACAATTTACGTGACCAAACACCTTTTGTAACGTAATGCATTAAAAAATGAAAAAAAGTACAAATCACGTAAATTGTGGCTATCACGTAAATGAGGTCACGTAAATTGTGGCTATTTTGGTAAAATGTATATAAAATGGCTAAAAAGTGAATAAAAGTGTGAGATTTGGCTATTTTAGTAATTATTCCATTAATTTATCATAAATACTATATTGTACATTTTGCTAAAATACACCATTTAATATATTAACTAAGAGTGAAGGGAGTACCTCCCTTTCCCAAACCCATCTTTCTGTACACGTCAGCGCCACATCAGCTTTTCTCTCTCCACCTTTCCCCACCTTTCTAACTAGGAAATACACATCTTTCTTAACCTTTCCATCTTTCTTAATTTTTTTAACATTTTAATTAAGAAAACAATTATTAAATCTAAAATAATTAATTTCATAAATATTTAAAAGTTTACATAATAAAATTACGAAACTAAAAAATAAAAATTACGAAACTAAAAATTAAAAAAATTACATAATTAAAAAAATTACATAACTAAAAAATTACGAAACTATAGTCGCCATCCCCAACGATCCGCAATGCTTTGTTTGCGGGCCAATACGGCTTCCAAAGCAGTACCTTGCAGATGGTCGTGTGACCGAACGAAAAAATCCAAGTCACGTTCTTGTTGTTGTTCATTCAGTGCCGCAATGTACGCATTATATCTTTTCTCTTTCAACTCCAATTCTTTTTGTTGTTTTGATTGTTTCAATTCTTCAAGTCGTGCTCGGTGACGTCTTTTATTTTCAAGATCTTTCTCGTGACATGTTGAAATCCTTTCGAATTTTGATTGCATCTCTGGGTCGACTGATGTTGATGCTGGTTTTTTCCCCTTGCGGCGTGGTCGTTCAAGCTGCTGAAGATCCGCGTCGCCCTCGTCATCTTCATCAATGTCAACACCTAAAAATGCCGCATCAGAAGACGGTGTTCCGATCGTGTGAGATTCGGAAGTTTTGGTCCGCTTTCTTTGCGGCTCAATAAAATCATCCATTTGTGGAACGGGGTTCCACTTTGGATGACGTCGAAGCACCTCCCAAGCCGATTGGTGTGGAAACGGCTTACCTTTATTGAGGGCCTTGTATTGTTCTTGGGTGTTGTTGAAAACGTCGTAATCGTTTTCCCCGCTCCGTCGCTGCATCGTATTGTTGTTAAACATGC
Source organism: Centrapalus pauciflorus (assembly GCA_020465985.1). Taxonomy (NCBI): domain Eukaryota; kingdom Viridiplantae; phylum Streptophyta; class Magnoliopsida; order Asterales; family Asteraceae; genus Centrapalus; species Centrapalus pauciflorus. Next base: position 164,256 of record JAANYP010004554.1, on the reverse strand, counting down.
CGCCAAATTTTGTACAATTGCGGTTCATGTCTTTCCACTTTGAATTAAGTTGGTGGGTGGTGCGGCTAGTTCCACCAACTCGGCTATCAAAATTTTCGAGGATTCGTCCCCAAAAATTTGAACGTTTTTTATTATTTCCGGTAGTTGGATCTTCGGAAATATCGATCCAGGCTTCCGCCAAAGCCTTTTCTTCGATGGAGGTCCACATTTTCGGTTTCATTGGACCCTTTCATGTAGACCCGGTTGGCGTGGTGTTTACCGGAATCGTCGGAATCGACGGGTTGAGTTTCGGGTACCGTCTCCTCGTCGTCCTCGTCTCTAGATGCGGGGTCCCGATAAGAAAATGGTTCGAAACCCTCGTGAAATTCTCGCGAGGAATATTGCGGATTGGGTGGGGATTGCGAGGAATATTGCGGATTGGGTGGATTTTGCGAGAAATATTGCGGATTGGGGGGTGATGGTTGGTAATATTGTGGATTGGGTGGGGTTGGTTGGTAATATTGTGGATTGGGTGGGGATGGTTGGTAATATTGTGGATTGGGGGGTGAAAAGTGTGGCACGTATGGTGCCGAATTATCCGTAAAATTTTGCGGTGGGCGGAAAGAAGGGTTTGATTGAGAAGCCGGTTGTTTGCCGCGTTTTCGACTTGCGGCGGGTTGTTTGCCGGTGTTTCGATCCATGACTTTAAAAAGTATAGAGATTGAGAGATGAAAGTGATGAAAGTGTGTGGAAGAGATGAAAGTGGTGAAAGTGTGTGAATATGAATGTGTATGAAGATATATTTATAGGGAAAAAAATTTATTAAATTTTTTTTTTTAATTTCAAACGGTCTATTGACCGTTGGGGAACAAAAAGACAAAGGGGGAGCGGGGTGGAGCGGGGAGGGGAAGCCGGGCCGGGGAGGGGAAGAGGCGGGGCCGCCTGAGAGGGATGGTGTAGCAGGCGGGGTGGGGCTGAGGTGGTGGAGCCGCTTGGGCGCGGCCTTGGTACTCCTCTCTCTCTAATGGAGGTTTGGTAAATTGCATCATTTGATTACCAACAATCAATTTATCATAAATATTATATTGTACCTTTTCTATAAATTACTTAATATATAAATTACATGAGAAAATTTATCTTTAATATTTTTTTAAAATATCAAATTATATCATCCTATAAATATAAACTTAAATTTAAAAAAATGTAAAGGAATGATAAAAAAAATAGCTATTATTCATATATATTTCAAAAGCTAGATGAATAATGCTTATAAAACATAAAAATAATATCTAATTACATTCTTTTTTGTATACTTTAATTCAAATGTATATATTTTTTTTAAATAGGTAATATTTGCTAATAATATCTACATAATAATATTACATCAGTCAACTTTAATAATATATATAGTTCATATGTTCATAGCTATTATTCATATATATTTCAAAAGCTAGATGAATAATGCTTATAAAACATAAAAATAATATCTAATTACATTCTTTTTTGTATACTTTAATTCAAATGTATATATTTTTTTAAATAGGTAATATTTGCTAATAATATCTACATAATAATATTACATCAGTCAACTTTAATAATATATATATAGTTCATATGTTCATTGCATTTTAACTTTAAAAATATGATATTACGGGTTATATATATAAATTTAATAATAAAAATAATATCTTTTTTCTTAATTTAGTATTACAAATTTATACTTTGTTCCATTTTTATGAAACTTAATTTATGTATCCATAAAAGGTTAGGATATAGATAATACGTAACTAATGTATTGTGTATTTATTTCCAAATAGAATTATTAAAAAGTGATCGAAGGTTAAAGTGATCTATTAATATTTTTATCAACATGTAACATAGAGAGCTTAAATTTTGATAATATATTATGATTAAAGAATAAATTAATTTCTTATTATTTTTTTAATATAATAGATTAATAAAATTGTATACACTATACCACACATATTTTTTGACATGTGTCTTTATTTCTCGAAAATGATTAATTTTTCCAAGCTTTTAAATTTGCTTCTCATAGATGATCATCTTTTAATTAAACTTGAGTCTTAACTTTCAATGAGTAAAATAGTTTATTTCGAGTAGAAAGATTAGTTTAGTTTTTGGTTTCTTATAAATTGAAATATGTTGTAATTAAATTTATGGTAATTATCATTTTTTTTATCTTATTAATTAAAAATTATATAGCTACAAATTTCGACTAACGCACGAACATCGTGTAACTTGAATACAATTTATAATTTAACAAAACAATTACCTTATAAATTTTAATGATAAATAATATATTTTCAAAGTAAGTTTTTTTTAGTCTAAAGTACTTGATAGGGTGTAATTTTTACCCCATTTGACCATGTGGCAAGAAATATGTCAGAACTTTTATTTTGTGCTATGGTTTTTATTTTTTTTTTATTTTTCTTATAATTTTTATATTTTATATTTGAATTTTATATGTTAGGTTTTTAATTATACGTAGAATATTATTTTAAATTTTATAGTAATTATTTTTTTTACCATTTATTTATGTTAGACTAATTATCTATTAAATATCTAACAATTATTTTATGATTAATATTATATTAATTTTTTCCTTACATCTTTAATAATACAATCTATACATCTTTAATTTACTATGTGTGCTTAACATGTTATTTATATGATACATTTTATAAATTTGCTTGAAAAGGAATGATATTTTTATAATTTAACACTATAAATAAATACTTTGTATGATTTTCTATAGAATCCTTATCCTTATATACATTATAATTAATAAAAGAAATCTTATGTGTCACATGTCACCACCTAATAAAATCATTTTTCTATTTTCCCTCCCAAATTTCCTAATACAATTCTTTCAATCATTCATTTAGTTTGATTTTAAAAAATTAATAAAATTAAAATAAATTAATATATAGTTTAATCACAACTTATGAAAGTAATTGAGTAATTCTGATTTAATTACTTTCTAAATTAACTCCTACATTTATCTAAAATGATTTATTTTGATTTATGTTATATAATTCAAATAATTTCTTTACTATATGAACTAACCTTATTTAACATGTTTTAATCTTAACTATTTATTTATATTACTATACTATAATAATTTAATTTCATACTTGAGATAATTTAATAATTTATTTATATTAATTTAATTTCTATATTTTATTATCTTTAAGAATACTTCAAGTTATATGTGTTTATAAAATATTTATATATTAATTACACCCATGTACTAAGTTATATTTATTAAAACACAATAATGTGTATGACTATTATATACACACTGAGACACAAATTATATGTATGTTTTACTTTTTATTTATACTTCGTAATTTTGTATGATTTTGTGTAAATTTATATGTATGTAGGTATATTTATTGAATATTAATTTAACAATACATCATGTATTTGTTTTCAAATATTTATATAAGAGTTATAACATAAAGTTTTCAAATATTTATATAAGATTAAAACATAAACAATATGCAACTAAAGGCTAATCAAAAAAAAAATTATAACTAAAATGTGTATATACAACACAAAGTGATTTTTTAAACATGTTTCTGTGTTTCTCGAAAATGAAATTTTATAACTTTCAATATTTAAAAAGCTTAAAAATGAATTTTTTTTATTCATCTAATATGTGTCTTGATTTGCTAATGATTAAATTAAATTCATATATTATAAAACTCTAGGTTAATTGAAGTTCTAATTTATTATAAAATTTAATATATTATTATTTATGTTTTACTAAAGTTTTTAATTGTTTTAAAAGTATATACAACTTGCAATAATATTATTTTATTATATTTTTAATCTATTAATAAAAATATATATAAATATAAATCCCGTTACAACGTACGGACACCACATACCTTGTTCTAGCTACAATAGTCGAAAGGAATGTTCCCGACAACAGAAAAAAGGTCATGGATCCGAAGGAATTAAAAATGGATTGACATAAAAACTGTTGGGTAAATTTTTTTCCTAATCGGATTCATTTTGAAAATGAACTGAATACCCATTTAGAAAATTAAAGGGATGATTGGCTCACGAAATAAAAGTGGAAGAAATCATAACTTATTTAAGAGTAGGTGAAACCTACACGAAATTGACATGAAAATGATTAAGCTAACAATACGAACCCCTAATGTCGGTTTCACATGGAATAAATGTATGTGATGATACCTATTGATCGACAAGGGCATCTAAAGATGATCGAGACACAAGATATTAGTAGTTTACATGGCAGGTTCTTAGTATTTTCATTCCCAGAACGGAATGGAAGAAAAATATTTTTTCAAAAATACAACATATTATTTTTTTTAAATGAGTTTGACTAAAATAGAAAACTAATGTCTTTTTAACAACACAACATACTCTTTTTAAAGGGTTTTTTTCATTTATTGTGCTGAAAAAAATTAAAAAATACGCATATGGACCTAAATAATTACTTATTGGACTGAAAAAATAATACCCCTTAAATGGTTTGATGTCCTGAACGGTAGCCCATGTGGCACCCCTCAGGGCCGTACATATATCTTCTTAAAATATAAATGGATGCACTTTTTACATGTGCATGTTAATGAAATTCATAAGATAGATTAAGAAATGATGCATATGTTGACAATTAAATTCATTAGTAATTAAATATAAGTATTTGGGATATAATTAGAAAACATGAGATTGAATATAACAATCGAAAACAGAGAAGACTAAGGTTGAGTTTGGTGAAGGAGACAATGTTTATAATCTCGGTCCTAATTATCCGATTTCTAGCCCCATACATTTCATAATATAAATTAGGGTTTAATATGAGAAAGAAACCAACATGTTTTGCATGTTTTTGTGGTTTAATCCCTTCATGTTATTTTTTACCAATAAAATTCTTAAGTTATATATTTGTTTGTGATTTTCGAAATTTTTCTTTATTTTTCAAAAAGTCTTTAAGTTTGTGGACTTTTCGGAGCAAAATAGTGAAAACGTGTTGGTTTTTTGTGGAAAAAGTCAGGGTTGATTATGGAAAAAAAAAACTTTTCAGAAAACCGGATTGAAAACAATAACTTGAGAACTTTTTTAAGAAAAAATAACACGAAGGGACTAAATCGCAAAAAAAATGAAAACATGTTGATTTTTTTCAATATTAAACCCTATAATTAAATTATAAAAAATAACTTATGTATTATATAAATAAATAAAAAAGATAATCACATAAAAGACAACGTACATGTATAGAACTGAATTCTATTTTGGATAACGAACTATATTTATACTTATAGAAAGGTAATTAATTAAGCGTCCGATTTTATAAATAGAACTAAATTCTATTTTGTCATTCCTGTGATTATTTAAGCGTCCGATTTTATATTTAATATAAATAGTTAATTGTTCAAAGATTATACATAATTTAATATTGTGTCATCACAAATTCGTCCTTTATTTTTTGGTTCCATAGAGGTATACTCACATGTTCCTTTTTGTTCTTTAACTAATTAATAACGTGACCACATAAGGAATTCAAGTGTTTTCAAATAACATTAAAAAAAAAAAGTAATTAAACAATAGGTTTTTTCGTGGTTGTCTCTACACATTGATGTTGAGTTCTGCGGGTAGAAAAGTGTTTCGAGTACTTTATAGACAACAAAATGATGTCCGCCCGATAATTATTATGCACATGTTTTATATATGTACGTTTGTTTAGATGACACGTACTTATTTCGGGAGCTTTCTAATTATTGTCCTTTATATCTTCTATTGTTTAGATGACACGTACTTATTTCGGGAGCTTTCTAATTATTGTCCTTTATATCTTCTATCGAAACTGTATTGAAGGTGATCGATCAAAACAGTACGTACGCAATATCAATGTCTTTTTCTATGTCGTAACATTGCTTTCTTTCTTAATCTCCCAAAAACCATCCATGTGAAGTGAATCCAAGATTAACAATTGAAGTAGTATGTAGTTCTGGATGCATGATAAATTAAAACTAGGTTTTCTTTAGTGTATGAGAGGGAAAGCTTTTTTTTATTATTATGAAATGTTAGAAATTGTAATACTTGTTTTATGAATCAATACAAAAAAAAAAATAATAATAAAGAAAAAAAATTATCTAACAATTCAAATAATATATGGGCAACATCAAAAAGGAGTCATGAAATATCATATAAGTGTTTGATTTCATATCCTAATTACAGAATGTTTCTAAAGGAATTTGAATTTGTCAAAATTGTTGGAGTTGGCAAGATTAACAATGAATACGAGGGGGCGTTTGGTTTGTAAAATAATCGAAATTTGAAGAATGAAATTTAAATTCCAACCTTTTTATTGTATATGGAGTTTTGGATTACAAGGACGAAAAATTAGAATTTACTAAAATATATTACAAAATTTTGATTTCATACACCCCTTTAGCTTGGGAAATGATAATTGAAGGAACTAGAATTTAAAGTTTAAAAATACATAATATGTTAATTGGTTGAGATATTAAATAATGCTTATTGTCAACGATCTAAAAATATAAGTTGTGTAATGATAAGAATATGGATTCTATTATAAATAGCTAGCAATGATTACATTATTCACTTATAGATTTTATGGAATTCAAATAAATTTAAATTATTATTTTATTAATCCAAATTAACAAACATATAGTAAATTTAATTTTGTAAACAAATTTGAAAAGATAAATAAGGCTTAAGATTAGCGCATGTTGACACACAAATTGTACGTAAAGCATATGAGAGCTTAAGTTTATGATTTTTGAAAGCTCCACCTACTAATTTTTTCCATAAGCTGTGCTTGGATTGCTTTTTTATTTTCAGGAGATTTTTAAAATCATAAGTTACTCCAACTAGTTTTTTTTGAAGTTGTTTGAACTTATAAAAAATAAAACTACCAAAATGATGTTGGTTAATTATGTAACTACATTGGTTTATTTATTATATGCAATTTTATGTACTTTTATATTTTTCAGCTCAAACTATTTTACCAAACACATCTATTAAAAATACTTCAACTACCACAAACTCCAACTCCAACTCCAGCTAGAACATTTTAACTATATCTATATAAACAACTTAAGTTGGTGAATTTTTTTTTTATAAAAAATTCGAGAAGTCGCACCCCATCGGGTTGTCATGAATTAATTAAATTTAGTGATGAAAATCGAGTTGCATATTGTGATTAGTGTCTAACAATGTAAAATAGAAAAATATTTGTATACAACAATATTTTTTCATATACAACGATTAAATATGAAATGACTACATTATCCTAACTTCGATTTAAGTAAGGATAATATAATCATTTCATATTAAATCGTTGTGTATGACAAATTATTGTTGCATACAAGTCACCACCCATATAAAAATTCATTTTAGCAATGGAATTCGTGTCGCAAAATACTCACATGTTTGTTGTTTTCATGTTTAATCAAAATCAAATCAATTGTCCGATCAAGTCTAATCTATGTACATCTTATTTCTATTGTCACATGTTCTCTATATATGAATATGATGATATAGTATCTCTAATCAATCACTCAACCCTTTATAATGATCAAACTTCCGTAAGATATGTAACAAATATATACAAGATCTATTCTCCCAGCATGTTACAATGTACAAAATGATAGGTTTTATAATAATAACCATGGAAAGAAGACTTTGTGTTCTTCTAAGGCTAATAAGCACTTATAACTCAATTTCACTTATTCGGTAAGTGATATTGAGTAATAAGTGTGTTTCTTTTGCCTAAGTGATAAGTAAAATATTCTCACTTATAACCACTTATTCAGTCAGCAAGGTAAAATCATTTATGGGAAGTATCAGAATGATGATGTTTTCTTTTTCTTTTATGGTTTTCCACTTTTTTGGCTTATTGAGTTTAAAGGATTAGATGTAGAAGCCCAATGTCTAAATTATTTTTATAATTTATTTACTAATTTTTTTATTTTAATTTTATTTGTATAAGGTAATTAGATATAATATATAAACAAATCAACTTAATTTTTAATTAATAATTTCCAAATTTGGTATTTTATAGATTAAATCTTTTTAATAAAATTTGACATACAAAATAAACAGACTTATTGATTCAGGATTCAATAATCAGCGCCAGCAACTTACAGTCAGTACTACAATCAGCTTTCAGCTACTTATCATTTATGTAAAAAAACATAGAACTCTAGGGTTGTGTTCTTTTAAGTCTAATAAGCACTTATAACTCAATATTACTTATTCGGTAATTGATATTGAGCAATATGTGCGTTTCTATTGCGTAAGTAATAAGTGGTAAATTTCATTTATAACCATTTATTCGGTCAGCAAGGTTTCTCATATTCTTGGCTTATTGTGTGTAAATTATTTTTATAATTTATATGATAATTTTTTATTTTAATTTATTTGTATAAAGTAATTAGATATATCATATATAAACAATTTAACTTAACTTTTAATTAATAATTTTCAGATATAGTATTTTCATAAATTAAAAGTTTTAAATATAAGATTCGGTATATAAAAAACAGACTTTTTGACTCAGTATTCTGTAATCAGCGTCAGTCACCTATCAATCAAACACTACAATCACTTTTCAACTACTTATCATTTATCTAAAAAATAGCATCTTACATTGTTAATGATAGACTTGTCTTGTTTATGTAATTACTTTGCAGAACATAACCTAACACTGAAACATTCATATATTCTACATAAATTAATCATTTATATCAGGGTTAATATTAAAATAAAACAAAATTTTGATGAGTTTAAGTACCAATGGTATTTTTTTGTCTGATTAAAAATTATATATGTGACTTGTATAGTAAGTTGTTAACTGCTGACGATATACAAACTTGAAAAGCTGGGAAAAAGTTTATTGACTTAATCATGAATTTAAGAAAGAAATTTGTTTTTTTTTTAATGTTAAACTATTCAAATATGCTAATGAACTAATTGTTTTATCAGGTTAAAAAAATTAAGTTACTAAATGTTAAACTACTAATTAAAATAACAACATACTTTACTTTATAAAAAATTATTAATATTCACAAGACATTAATTCTTCACCTAATTTTGGAGTCCACTTGTGTAATTCATGACTGACGACTTATCCCCGTGTTGCGATCTACTTTTTAGGATCGAGACCACATAATTAAGGTACCGTACGTACCTCAAACGGTCAATTCTTTGTACAAAGTAGATTTGAGTTTTATTATGTAAATAAGATGAAAAAGTTTGTGACAAATTTATAAACTAATAATATTAATCCTTAGATTAAATTAAAAATTTAATCTAATGGTCCAAAAAATAAACGATGTCATTTTTATAATCAAGACATCCATCTCATGGCATATTTAGGAAGGAAAAAACTCAAATCTTATCAACTCGTTAATAAGCTTGTTAACGACTTATTAAGATTTGCTGATCAATCTTCAATAAAATCTGTTAATTTTAACAACTTGTTGATAACCTTTGCGATAGCTACTAGTACGAAACCTTAAACATGAGCAGTTGTTCTTAACATCAAGCGCATCTGATGTTAAAATTTATTATAAGATTAATATCAACTCCTACTAATCTTAATAGTAAATAGCAGAACTTAACACTAAGGTGTTAAACATAACTGAAGTTCTTACTACTTAACATCTTACATTTATTCTTAAGGTTTGTTTTTTTTTAAACTTTACTTAATGTTTCTTACATTAATGTTTGTTAAACTTAAATTCACTTTAATGTCTAACATATCTTTTGAGGCATTTCATTGTTTATATATCATTACTATTTTAAAACCCCAAATCACAAATTAAAGTTGGTTGACAAAAAAAGTGATTATTTAATATTTAGTTTGCCCTTTTATTGCAAAAACACACATTCACACAAACCCCACTAATTGGATGCTTCTTGGCTAATGTGGGTGCCAAATTAGTGCACAACCCCAGTACAAAAGGGACATTTTACACTGTTAAAAATGTTTTTTTTTTTTAAATAAATGATTGTATATTCGTATATGTGAAAGGATACAACATACAAAAGTTATTTTGAAGTAAAAATGATAGAGACTTTGTGGATAATTAATAACCGTCTTCTTAGTTTGTGTCTATGTATACATACGTTGTATATATGTTCGTATATGTGTCTTCATGTTTATGTGTCGATTTAGGGTTTTATGTTCTGTGTGTTTTTTCCTGTGCGAATGAGTATTTGCTATATGTTGTTTGTGTGTGTTTGTATCATGGGTTAGAAAAGCTAGATCAGCAAACCAACATCAACAAATTGATAGTTAGAGATAACTTATTTATAATGAACAGTCAAATTAATCTATGATAGACAGAATTGCAAAAGCATCGAGTAAATAAAAGAGACCTTTGACAATGACATAAAGACAACAAAAAGACGATGTCAAGATCGATAATTTTAATTATATATCATACTGGGAGGAATGGAAGCAAGAACATATAGTTGCTAACTTTATTACACGGGGTTTTAGCCTACTAATGTAAAAAAAAATTCTTTCTACATTTTTAGTTTTTACACGAATTTTTCATTTAACCGTAAAATTTCTAGCTTTCCAATTTTTTAAACAATTTATTTTAGATTATTTTTAATATTTAATATTTTTATACCCATAATATTTAAAAACTACAACTTTTAATTAATATTGTTTCTCTTTATGTCATTTAATATTAAAAATTAATAACTTCTTTAAAAGTTACAACCATCAAAATCCGCAAGTCTGCAACTTAAAACAGTTATCCTTAATCCAAACTAATGGACACATCTTTATAAGATCTATCATCGTAACTAACTAATGAGTTGGGTCGTTTCTACGTTAGAATTGTTGAAATAACCATGTAATATGCTAAATATACAACGAAAGATAATACATACATACATACATAGATATATATATATATATATATATATATATATATATATATATATATATATATATATATATATATATATATATATATATATATAGGGGTTCAATGGAAAACCAACATGCATCGGAAAACTTTGGAAAACCTTCATGCACCACCACAAATGCATCACAATTCTCGCGTGATGCATCAAATTCCCCGCGTGATGCATCAATTTCCCGCGTGATGCATCACCTGATCCAATGGATATAAAGATTCTTGGGTTTTTCGATGCATATCGGTTTTCCATTGAACCAAAACATATAATCAAACTTGTTTCTTATATATCATATATGTTTTTTGTATTTCAAAAAGTTAACTCAAATGCACATGAACTCAAAAATTTATGATTCTTAATTGCAGGAAGGAAGAACCAATGTGTCAAGATATTAATTTGATTGAAGATTGATGTTGGAAGGGGTATCATTGTCATAAACTGCTTTTATGAACCTATCATCTAACAAAATTATTTATGACTAATAATAACTGCCTCACAATGGGCAGTACAGTGATATATGGTATTCAATTGAATACAAACACATATAAAGTCATGAAACATGTGATCCACAATACCTTTGATTTTTGTTTTTCCCTAGAAACACACGATATTTACCGTATCCGATTCAAAATAATGTTAAAAGTATTTTACATCGAATCATTATGCGTTCAGTAACCAAAACATGACCACTGAACGCAACATAAATGTCACTTAAGGTTCTTTGAAACCATAGAAACCTTGACGACTTTCACAATGTGACTTTATGATAAAAATGAAAATCGAAAAATTGATCACACAGGAGACCCCTACTTGAATCTTTTGCACAAAAGGACCAATTCAAAACCTTCATGTTCTTATGCCGACTTAATTAGGGTTCCACCGTTGTCCCCTTATAACTAATTAAAGACAAACAGTGTTACGTACACTCGAAATCTCAATTGTAAGTGCACTACTTACAATACATATATAATACCCCAAACGATCGGGCAACAATTCAACATAGGACCTACGTTAACAACCATTATTAAAGAGAGAGATTTTGTGTGTTTTTGACTTCGAAGAAAACAATGAAACATCATGTGTGATCCTAAATTAAAGATCTAACTTAATATTGTGGCTATTATTTATGTTATCCCCATCAACTATATCTACATATATATTTACCCGTACATATTCATTCAAGCTCCATTGTATCAACCAACTTATATACAACCCAATGAAAACGACTAGTCCAATGAGATGTTCACCAATTAAAAAGACTTTTCGTATGTTAGTAGAAGAAGACTTCTGATGAATATTGAGGTCAGATTGACTTAAGAACTCGATATATTGGAGATTTTTATAGGGGGGCCACATTGATAATTTGATATGAAGTTATAACAGATAGTAAACACCTTAAAGTTTTCACATTTAAATGTAAATTTAGTATGAGATTATGATATTTGAAATTTAAAAGAAATAATGTTTTTATTTTATAAATTTGTGCATTTAAAAGTGATTCCTGCTCTTACGGTTTGCATTTCTTGGACGAAATGACTAAGTTGGGCGGCTAGTTCATAACCTTGTTTGTCTTCGTTGGATTGGACTCGGTGTCACCTTAGCTTAATTAGGGTTTGTTTATTGTTTTTTTTTTTTTTTTCATTTTGTGGTGTGCCTCTCTCTTTCTTTCGAATCTTGTGAAAATTTGGGTAGACTATAACTTTTTTGTTTGTAATCACATGTTCTCATACACACACATATATATGTTCAGGTTATACTGAGAAATTAAATATATCTTGAAAAATGTAATAAACACTATGATTCACTAATCTTGTGTATTAATTCACTTAGTTTTTTAGTTTGTGATTAAATATTGATAAATTCATAATCTACCATGTAAAAAAAACATTAATTGAACTGTTGATTCATTTAATCCGGAATTTATGATTCATTAATTAAATTTTCAAAAAATAATGAATCAATATATAAAAAAATGAATCACAATGCTTCTTATACTTCTCGCGGTATATATAGTTTTTGATTTGATCCTAAATCTCTCTCTCTCTCTCTCTCTCTCTCTCTCTCTATATATATATATATATATATATATATATATGTGTGTGTGTGTGTGTGTGTGTGTGTGTTGTGTGTGTGTGTGTGTGTGTGTGTGTGTGATGTATGTATGTATGTATGTATGTATGTATATGATTTGATCCTAAATTTATTTCTCCATCTTAAAACTATAAGGTGGCGTTTGGTTCACGATATGTAATTCGAAGGAAGTGGAATTTGAATTTTAGTTATTAATATGTTTAATGGTGAGAGTAGAAGATAGTTTTTAGTATTGGTTAGGGATGTAGATTGGAATCTAATTAATGTGTGAGTCGGAATTTAATTCATGTATGTGTTGGGAGGAATGTCAAATTCCTATAAACAAAAAAATTGATGAAAAATACATAAAGTATAACATTTGTCTTAGTTATTAAAAATTCTAAATAAGCTAAATTTAAATTACAATTCCATCGAATTCCATTTCACGAACCAAACGCCATCTAAGGTAAATTTATAAGACACGCCTTCTTATATTTGAAATTAAACAAACAATCTTAAGTAGCTTTAGATCTAAAATTTAGAATTTAGACTTTTAAAAGGCTCTTAATGTCAAACAAACAAAATATATAATTAAATGGACAATTCTATATATTTTAGTCTTTCTAATGTTTGATCAAATTAAATAATTTTTAAACAACAAATTTTTATAAAACGAACAACAAGATAGAAAATAATAATACAAATTAAACACACCCATCCGATTAAAGAATCAAAAAAACTAAGGCTGTTAATTGGGTCATATTTGGATTAAACGTATCTATTTAATAGGGGTGATTAACGATTTGGTTTATGTGTTTGTTGGTTTTTACAGTTTGGTTTCCTCGGTTTGAAAATTTTTATATCTCAAACCAAACCAAATTTGAATTCGGTTTGGTTTATAAACCAAAGAAACCAAATATTCATTATGCAAAACAAACTACAAACAAGACAAACATAAAATTTTCAAACATCCCATATAACCAAATATTAAGTATGCAATCCTAAAATATCAAGTAAACTTACATAAAATATTTTATGTCAAACAAAAATCCTAATATATATAGTTTTGGGCTCGAACAAGTACCACAAATATCCAGGGTACCGGAAGTAACAATCTTGACCATAAGATCAATAAAATTAATGGTTAAAAATTTACGATGATATTTTTTAAATTTAACTTTATCATTGAATTTTAAACCATTAATTTTATTCATTCAACGGTGAAGATTGATAATTCTTGTCCCTTTAAAAAGATTAAAACTTTTATCAACCCTACCATATATACATACATACATATAGGGTTGAGATCCACAGAGTACCATATTAGACTGGGGAAACGGAGTACCATACTAAATGAACATGTTCATTACGATAAAATGTTAAATGTCATGCAAAAGTGTAATATTCATATGTTCATAATTGAATTATGATTTACTAGTTCACATCATTTTTATATTCATCATGTTAAATATGTTTAAACGTTCAATTTCAAGTAAAAGTGCAATATGCACATGTTCATACATATTGCACCTTCAACATGTATACATTGCTATTTTGCATGAAATTAAACACTTTATCATGATAAACATGTAAATGATGTGAACTAGTCAATAATAATGTACATTTGAACATGTGCATATTACAATTTTGATTAAATTAAACATTTTATCGTATTGAACATGTTCATTTAATATGTTTATCCGACAGTCTAATATGGTACCTCATTGATATTAAATCTATACATACATACATACATACGTACGTACATACATACATACATACATACATACATACATACATACATACATACATACATACATACATATATATATATATATATATATATATATATATATATATATATATATAATCAGGTTCATCAGCGTACCTATGAGATTTCAGTGTATCCTAATGTGAATGATCACCGCTTATCCCAGCGTACCCTACTGTTGATGATCATTCACATATGTTTTTTTGACATAGACACTGTATAAGACAATCATATAGAGATTTTTTATTCAAAGGAGGACGCAACATCCTAATCTTGTTGTGAATGGTTTTATAAAAAACGCTCATGTGAACGTTCATTCCACCATTCAACTTGTGTGAAATGGCCCAGCCTCTTGCTACCACCCACACACTAGATATATATATATATATATATATATATATATATATATATATATATATATATATATATATATAGAACATTCGTATATAATGCATAATTTTTAAGGACACAAAAAGTGTGAATCAATGTGAAATTCGTATATAATGCATATAACATTAAATTAAACATGGTTATGTGAAAAAAAAAATTTTAAAATTATTTAAGGTCGGTACCTTCGGGTGCACTTGATTTCGTGAGATACTTAGTTGAACCTTATATATATATATATATATATATATATATATATATATATATATATATATATATATATATATATATATATATATATATATATATATAGAATTTGGTTCAAAAGAGTCGCCTTCAAAATCCTGCGTATCCAGCGTACCCAACATAGGCAAGGGTATTTTCGTAATTACAACGACCATTCACATTCCTTAATTCACCATTCACATTAATTGATCATTCACATTAGTTAATTGATCATTCACAACACTTATTTAACTATTTATACTTCTTGTAAATTTATTTGATCATTCACAACACTTATTTGATCATCCACAACACTTATTTGACCACTCACAATTCTTCAACACTTAATTGACCATTCACATTACTTAAATGATCATTCACATTATTTAATTGACCATTCACATTAATTAAATGATCATTCACATTATTTAATTGATCATTCACATTACTTAATTAACCATTCACATTACTTAATTGACCATTTACATTACTTAATTAACCATTCACATTATTTAATTGACCATTCACATTACTTAAGTATCATTCACATTATTTAATTGATCATTCACATTACTTAATTAACCATTCACATTACTTAACTGACCATTCACATCACTTAAATGATCATTCACATTACTTAAATGATCATTCACATTATTTAATTGATCATTCACATTACTTAATTAACCATTCACATTACTTAATTGATCGTTCACATCACTTATTTAACTATTTATACTTCTTCTACACTTATTTGATCATTCACAATAATTATTTAACTATTTACACTTCTTTTATAATTATTTGATCATTCACATTACCTAAATGATCATTCACATTACTTAATTGACCATTCACATTACTTAAATGATCATTCACATTCTTTAATTGATCATTCACATTACTTAATTAATCATTCACATTACTTAATTGATCGTTCACATTACTTAAATGATCATTCACATTACTTAATTGATCATTCACAACACTTATTTGATCATTCACATGAATTATTTGACCTTTTACAATATTTATTTCATCATTCGCAATAATTATTGGACTTTCACACTTCTTGTACACTTATTTGATCATTCACAACACTTATTTGATCATTCACAATAATTATTTGATCATTCACACTTTTTCTAAACTTATTATAAATGGTCAAATAATTAATGTGAATGATCAAATAAATACTATGAATGGTCAAATAATTCTTGTGAATGATCAAATAAGTGTTGTGAATGATCAAATAAGTGTAGAAGAATTGTGCATGATCAAATAAGTGTTGTGAATGATAAAATAAGTGTAGAAGAAGTGTGAATGGTCAAGTAATTATTGTGAATGGTAAATAAGTGTAGAAGAACTGTAAATAGTCAAATAATTATTGTGAATGGTCAAATAATTCATGAGACGATCAAATAAGTGTTGTGAATGATCAATTAAGTAATGTGATTGGTCAATTAAGTAATGTGAATGATCAAATAATTATAAAAGAAGTGTAAATAGTTTAATAATTATTGTGAATGATCAAATAAATGTCGTGAATGATCAAATAATATTAAAAAAAATTGTAAATAGTCAAATAATTCTTGTGAATGATTAAATAAGTGTTGTGAATGAACAATTAAGTAATGTGAATGATCAAATAAGTAATGTGAATGATCATTTAAGTAATGTGAATGGTCAATTAAGTAATGTGAATGATCATTTAAGTAATGTGAATAGTCAATTAAGTAATGTGAATGATCATTTTAGTAATGTGAATGGTCAATTAAGTAATGTGAATGGTCGTGTCGCCTTTTGTTTATAAGGTTCTTGTCGTGTTTTGTTTGTTAAGTATTTCAATAAGTTAATGTTCATAACTTATTAACAAACTTCTACCTCCATGAACATTTCATAAACAATTTGATAACTCAAGCATATTCACGAGCTGCGTGGTAACATACTTGGAATTAAAAACCAAACCGCTAACTAGTTAGACATTCATGTTTATAAAATTAGATAATTTTAATAATATATTAAAAAAACATTTCACAATCATGAGGATCCTAAATATTAAAATTGAGTAAATTTTGATATGATAATAATATATTTTATTCAAAAAAAAACTTGTCGCCTAAACTTAACTAGAATATTAGTAATAAAATGTTTAAATATAAGTCCGCGGGAGTGGTGGGTGGCATCCCACGGCATGCCTCGGTACCGAGGATGCACACCGGCCCACGACCTCGGCATCGGCAATGGAAGACGCGACAACGACATCCGAATGTCGTTTCTCTTTCCTCTTTATTACCCCCCAACTGTTGCACACACATATATGTGTGTGTGTGTGTGTAGGGATGGGTTCAATGGAAAACCAACGTGCATCGGAAAACTTCAGAAAACCTCGATACACCACAAGAAGCCGTGAATGCACCATAAGGGATCATTAAGGGTATTTGTGGAATAGTAAATAATATTTAGCTAATATTATTAAAACAAAATCATTATTTTAAATTTGGTATACCCTACAATCTCTTAATCTACCTGATTGCATGGGATTGAGTTTCAAAATAATTTCATAACCTTTCCAAAAAAATATATGCAATTGAATAACACAATACTAGAGAATCCAATCAGTTGTACATAGTTGTATCGTGAAAACAGTTTTTGCTGCACCAACATACCAACACCACAAAACAAGACTAATTGTATGCATCAACATCGGAGATAGTTTGATACAACAACATTGATTCATATACAAGTATGATAGTCACGAGATAGCCTGATACAACATTGATTCATATACATGATGCATAATGATGCACTGAAAGTTAAAATATTACTTTAGGCCATTGTATAAATGAGAGAACACAAGTCAAAAGCTTTATACATGAAGCAGCAATTCGTACAAATTCGACGTTCTTTACCGGTTCGTACCGTGTTCATATATGATGCAGCAGTTTGCACCTGCTTCTTCCCATTGCATCATTTTTATCTTCAGGTTTCACATACATGACACATATAACATGTTTCACATACAACAATATTATACTTACCACACAACATCCCACAAAACATTGATGCATGCCAGTGTAAGGATGTTCAGATCTGTTCATGAACTTGGATTTGAATTGTACTCAACTACTTCTTGTAGGTACATGAATCATTTGAAAATCGAATGAACAACATTATAGGGTTTCATATGTAAAGATTCATCAACGAACTAGAGTATGTGAATGAACTAAAAAAGCCAAAAAAAAACCTCCTTACTCACCTGTGGCTTCGATGTCAACTTCTTCTTCGAAATGATGCATCACCAATCATGTCCCCAAAGTTTGGCAAGAATATCAATTATGCAACTATTGTGATGATGTTGCACATAAATCTTGGGATGAGGGAGATATGTAGCCGTGATTATTGACCTATGGATGGTAGTTTGCTTATTTAATGAGTTTGCAGGATTACAAAAATACCCTTCCGTGGCTAATTGTATTTGCACCAAATAATATTGATGAAGTTGCAAATATTTACAATCATGCCACCGCTCTTTTTTGCCCATTTGCAGCAAATCCAATGGTTGGGATTGGTTTTTCGAGGTTTTCCGATACATATTGGTTTTCCATTAAACCCCACTTACATACATACATACATACATACATACATACATACATACATACATACATACATACATACATACATACATACATACATACATACATATATATATATATATATATATATATATATATATATATATATATATATATATATATATATATAGATTGGTGTTCGATTGGGAACTTTTGTGCATCGAGGCACTATTGAGAACTTTTGTGCATCGGACTTTCTACCAAGGGTGCATTAAGGGTATTTGTGGAATAAATTTATAAGAAATTAATTAATTATAGAAAATTAGGTTTTAATTAGATTAGGAAACAAATCAATACATTAAACAACTTACCAAAAATTTCTCCATCTTTCTCTCCTCACTTCTCTCTCTCTCTCTCTCTCTCTCTCTCTCTCTCTCTCTCTCTCTCACACACACACCATGATCAACCTCTCTCCCTCTCCTTCTCCATGTGACCGCCCCACTCCCCTCTCATTCTCAAAATCCGGCCACCGTCTTGCTCTCTCGGCCGCTACACCACCATCGCACCACCGCTGCACCGACCATCTCTCTCTCTCCCCCCCCCTCTCTCTCTCTTTCTCTCTACGACAATAATCACCGCATTTTTTGAACGCATGATAAATTTTTGAATGATGAACACCTTCAATGAAAAACACGATAAAAGGATGTATTTTGAATGATGAACATCTTCAAAGATAAAAGGATGTATTTTGATGATTTTGAAAAAGATGAACGATATGCATGTATTTGATTTTGGAAGAGATGAACGATATGCATGTATTTTGATGATGAACGATGAAGAATATGCATGAAGAGATGAACGATTCATGTTTGTATTTTGATGTATTTTGATTTTAGAAGAGATGAACGATATGCATCATTTATTTTTGGAAGAGATGAACGATATGCATGTATTTTGATGATGAACGATGAACGATATGCATGAAGAGATGAACAATTCATGTTTGTATTTTATGCATCATTTATTTTTGGAAGAGATGAACGATATGCATGAATAGATCAACGATATGTATGTATTTTGATGTATTTTGAGTTTGTATTATTTTTGTTAATTTTAGTAGTGTAATAATTAAATAAGGATTGCATAATTCCTGTTTTACCCCTCCACGAATTTCATTATGTGCACTTGATGCATAAAACTTTCTATTTAATTACCCTTTTGCTATTTGATCTAACTCACACATTCTTTTCATCCAATGGACAGTGAGAGTTCTTTTGTGCCTCGATGCACAAAAGTTCTCAATGGAACCTCCCTCTATATATATATATATATATATATATATATATATATATATATATATATATATATATATATATATATATATAAAATTATTTCAAACAATCACATTTCATTCTCTATATACACAACACATATTTTTTTAAAATATCACAACTCAAACACAAACCTCTCAAATATTTTTTTTAAAAATATCACAAACCTCAAACACCCTTCTCTCTCAAATGGCATCCGGTTCCGGTTCGACGAACAATCCAAACACACCAACCTCGACGAATCAAGGTTATCGTCCGATCCCTATACAAATGGATCAACCAATATATTCTCCGACGAGTTTTATGAACTTTGCGGGTGTTCCACAACACGTTTACGGTCGAGGGTATGGCATCACACCTACTCGATTAAATTTAATGCCTTCGGAATATTCACATTTTAATCCGTTTACGGAGTACCAACCACTCTCATCCCCAACCTTATCCACATTCGGCACCCATCAAACTCAACATATTACACAACCCGAAGTCGTTCCGGAAACACAACCCAAAGTCGAACCCGAGCCGACTACAAAAGATAAAAAAAAGAAAACAACAACGATGACTCCTACTCATCATTGGACCCCGCAAGAAGAGAAGACGTTGGCACGAGCTTGGGTCGATGTTTCTAAAGATCCTAATAGTGGTACCGACCAAAATAGGAAGGAATTTTGGAATCGAATTCGGTTTCGGTTCTACCAAGAAATGGGTAAAAATGACAACGTTCGAAAGACCAACTATACACAAAATGGAGGAATGTCAACTCCGTCGTTAAACAATTTTCGGCAATATTTCACTCCATCCAATGGGAAAGTGGTCTAAACGACGCCAACATTCTACAAAAAGCACTTGCAGTGTTTAAAGACACAGATGAGTATCCGTTTCGACATATCGAAGTTTGGTCGGTCGTAAAAGATTCTCCAACTTGGCAACGTGTTGCGACAGCCAACGATTTTATCGAACGTGGGTCTAAACGAACAAAAACAACGGACTCTAACGAGTACACCATGGCGACGGATGCACATATCATAATCAACATTAACGACGATGACGACTCCTTTGAAGTTCCCCAACCCACACTGCCGATTTGAAGGAACCCAACAAAACGTTAGGGTAAAGAGGCAACAAGTTCCGGTACGACGCCAACATCGGGTTTACAAGATCTTGCAACCATTACGACAAATATGGCTGGGTTACATGACCATTTAACAAAATATTTGGATTTAAAAAAAAGAAGAGGTCATCAAGAGAGATAAAGCTCGTGACATGAGAATTTATTTCAAAGACATTAGTCATTTGACCGGAAAAACAACTCAAAGTCGCGATGAAACAAAAGGAAGAAATAGAAAAAAAATGGGGATTGTAGATTTTATTTTTAAGTATGTCTTTTAAAAAAAATGTTATGTTTTTAGTTTTAGTGTCTTAATTTTTAAGTTGAATGTTTGAATTTTCAAATTGAATGCTTTAATTTTTTATGTTATGTTTAATTTTAATATTATTAATTAAATGTTATTTTTTATTTCAAAATATTTATTTTATGTTTAAAATGAAAATAAAATAAATCGAATGGCATCCACACCCTCAGAAGACATCAAAATGGCAAAAAAATGGCAAAGCTGACGTGACAGCAATTTTGGGTGGCATCCATGGCATCTAGGGGTGTGCACGGTACGGCTCGGTTAGTAGCTAACATGTGAAGCGTGTTTTTGGTTTCGGTTACCCGGTCTTCGGTTACCCGTTAGAAGCCGGTTACCTGCGGTTCGGTCCACGGAGTAGATCTACGATACAAGAACGAAGACGGTGATTCGCAAGCTAAAAGATGTCTCAGATCTACATTGTTGAAGAGCATACGATGAGCGGCTAATCCCATTAGCCGTTTGCGGAGGATCTACAACTAAGTTTACTCTACTTTAATTTCTTATGTTTTGATGTATTCGTATTGATTGAGATATTCTATGTGTATGCAAATGATAAACATTCGGCTATGATTATGATTATAGTGGTATTATTATTTGTGCCGAGTCCATTAGCTTAGGGATTAAGACAAGTAATGAATATTGCATACGCTATGCCGAGATTTATTGGTTAAAACATGTTTGAGTAATTTAGTCGCGCAATTAATTGTGTCTCTGTGATTGTTGCATGAAATTCGAGTGAGTAATACTTATGTCGTGGTGATTCCGTGAATGGTTATTTGTCTCTTGATTGTTATCTACTACGTTAGTTATTTTGCCATTAATTTTAGTCACAAAGTAATCATAAGTCATTGAACAAATCATTCAAATCCACAATTCACAATTTAAGGTGCTTTCAATAAACCTTCTAAGGCTTGTTGTCTAACCCTAATAACAAATTCACCCCTGCGGATTCGACCCTTACTTCTCTGAGCTAAACTGTGGATATAAGGATTATTTCTGCGGGTCACAACAACGGCCCGTCAACGAGATGAATACCCTGTTTTTGGACATTAATGTCCAAATTTCACTAAACCAAAAAGAAAAAAAAATTAACTTGAGAACTTTTATGAAAAAAAAATAACATAAAGGGATGAAAACCCTGTTTTTTTCGTTTCAATTTTGTGTCATCGGGTAGAATGTAGATCATAACCACAACCATACGATGAAATTGTATCAACAATTGATTTGGGATGGATGCATGAGTGATCTACTTTTGACACATATCTCAGTGATATTCGATAGACATATCTACAATGTATCTGTCACTAATGTGACAACATATATTCTTTGTTTGACATATAGCTAATACGTATTCATAACTAATGTGTCAACAATGATTTGTAGCAATCCTTGATATCATCACAAATCCGACACACAGTCATCGTGTATTGTTGCTAAAGTTAGTTCATAATGTATCGCTAAACGGTTCGTATTGAAACTAGCTGGTATATACGATCCGATTTTCAGTTTTCTTTTTTACGGGTTTTGGTTTTTTAGCTTAGGTCGCACATACTTTTTTTGGTAGGGCTTTTTGTTCCTTTTTTTAGGGTAAAGAGCATAAGTGCAAATTTGTGATTTGAAAGACTCAAAAGTGGTCACACATGGATGGATGTTAAGAAATTGAGGACCATGGACGTTTTTTCTAATGGTGTTGATGATGCTTGGACCAGCTACTATTCATATCATTAATTTATATTACGACTTCAAGTGGTCTTAAAATGTGATATCACATTAATTGATTGCTTTACGTACGTATCGTATTTTTATTTTTTTAAAGCTAAAAACACAATCATGTTTTTCAATACAATTTCAAATTTTAGAGTTTTGAGACTTAAATCATTTATTTGTATAAAGTTCAGTGAATGAGAAGTTTACGGACTTAATCATTAATGTATATAAACTTAAAATTAAAACATATAATTATTAATTAACCTTCAAAAAAATATATATGAGAATAGAATATTTATTTATTATAAAATTTTTTTTTCCAGTTATGTAAATATATATCCTGCTTTTGTATCATTCTTTTACACCTTTAATTTATTTTTAAATTTATATATTTTTATTTGTTATGATTTGAGTTTTTAATTTTACATAAATTCAATCTTAGATAGTTTATTATAATAAATAAACATACTACCAAATATGATTTCATTAGTTTGCTTCTGAAATATTTTATCTTTTTTTAATAGAAATTGTATTTGATAGTTATCTTTAATAGTACATGTCAATTTATAATCACTTATTTTGTATTATTTTACTTTTCGTGCAACATCCGTATTAGGTCTTCACACTACAAGAAAAATGTCATCTAGTGACACAAAAAAGTCTCACCATATCTTACTTTTAGTGACACTCATGAAAAAGAGTAGTAAGATTTAGTGACACTTGTTTTTGTGTACCAACTGGGTTTAGCCCATTTGGTAAGAGGAGTGTTATGCAAGTGAGAGGTCACGGTTCGACTCCCACCGGAGGCAAGTCGAAATTTAGGTGGAGAAAACTTGTTCTAGTAGTGCATGATCACACCACAAACGTTGCATAGCTTGCATCTATCATTCTGAATTTAAACTTCCCTTGCCTTATGATTGTCGTTGGCCGGTTGGCATTCGGTTTAAGAGTGCTCTCCAGATCAAAACATCAACCAACTTAAGATTGTCAACATCACCCTTCTTAGGAACCCATGTGTAAGAGCCTGGATTCAAGTTATTGTCACTTTGGCATGGTCCAAGTCTCACATTTTTGTTTTTGGTATAGGTTCAAAGTTACCACCCAAACGACATCTTCGTGGAAAGAGATCACTTCACCTATATAAAAGTCTATTTGTTTCTCTCCATTATCGATGTGGGATGTCACAATCCTAACCTTAATCCATATAAAGGGTAAATTGGTTTCTCTCTAACATTGATGTGGGATGCTAGAATGCAAGATATTGTCCATTTTGGCATAATATCTCATGGTCTTGTTTCTCGTCGCAACAGGTGTCCCGGAAATTTTTTGAACTTACTTTTAGCGACGGCAGGGTACTTTTAGCGACAAGATATTGACATCACAATATATATTATGTTTCAGTTTTGATTTATATTAATGTCCACTTTTAACAACGACATGGCGGCGCAGTAGACGATGATGTGTCACATTTATATAGTTGGAATCTGTCGTTGCAAAAAGTTAAAAATGTCATCTGAAAAAGTATTTAGCTACGAGGTTTCTGTGGCGACATTTTGACTAAACATCGTCACAAAATACAACTCCATTTAGCTACGAGGGGTGAGATTTTAATTACAATGAACTTCGATTTTTCTAAACAATTAGGGTTAATTCACTAAAAAAAATAACGGACAAATTAACCCAAAATTTTTTGAACACAACCTACGACATCTTTTAAAAAATGCACAAGAAAAATATAACCGGTTAAGGAACCGGGTTATTTATTTTTTTTGGGTTGGAGTGAGGTGTTTCTTACACATTTTAATTAGTAGTGATTGCACATATAATTAGTGTGTAATTTGACGCATAAAATTGTTCAAAAAATTTATTTTTTTTTTGATAATTTTGTTATAGAGATTTCTTATGAAACCCTCCTTATAATTGGCTAATAGACTTCTAATTTTTCTTTTTGCAAAGTCGAAAAATTTTATAAACCACTACCGTAAGGAATGGAAAAACCTCAACAACAAAAACATACACAGGTCCACAAACAACATTCAAATAAAAATTACATGCTCAAACAAAGAAAAAACGATTAACCAGAGCAATCTTGTGGCTAAGAGGTCCAAGAATTCCAAGAACAACCTTTCTAATTTTTGCTTCTATGTTCAATCCATAAGAAAGATAAATTCTGAACCTACTAAAAATTTTTTTATTTGCATGGACTCGAACTTCATCAGAAGCAACGTAAACAATTGAATTTGTCCATCACCAAATACACCCATCAAAGTAAACAACACTTATTGAAGATTCTTTTGACTGTTTACTGATTGAGCCGGTATGCCATCTTCAAAAAGAGTAACTCTCAAAGAAAAATGAAGGATTGAAAGGGGAATCCATGATGCTCAAAATGTTCTCCAAATGAGTTTCAACCAAACAATTTTAAAAATAATGATCTGACATAACGGACAAACAAACGATTGAATTGGCACCCATTTGCCATTAATTTGAAAAAAAAAAAAATGACAACCAATTTATAACTAATCTTCACATGAAAATGTTTACCTTCTTTGGCATTTAAGAGTTCTACCAACTAGAGACATTCGAATTTATACGTAGAGAGATAGAAGAGTCTTCAATTAGATTCGTCTTTTTACTGTAAAACTTCCATCTTTGCTGCCATTCCATCTCCATTTATTAAGTGAATTCTGCAAAACAAAATAATTAAGTAAAACATCAAAGATATTCGAAACCTTAAAAATTGCTAGACCTCTAGGGGGAACTCTCCAACAGCGAGAGATAAATCCCAACCACTTGATGTCAGATTCGAACAGTTGCTTACACAACAATTTTGATTCTCTAACAGTCCATAAAGCCGAGGGAACGTAGCAGCTAAAAAAGAAAATTTGAACACCACGGGTCATTCCAAAAAGACGTATTTGAACCATCTCTGATAACCTTTCAACAACTATTTTTTAAAGAGATACCACTCTTTTCAAGAGCATTCAACACCCCAATAATGTCTAATCAAGTACTCTTGCGATGATTCGAGATAGTAGCCATCTCAAAACCTCTCGAACCAAAAATAACCACGATAACTTTCCTCCAAATAGCTGATTTTTCATTGATGAACCTCCGATACCACTTTTTAAGGAGAGTAAAATAATTATCACCAATGCTACCCAAACCTAAATCTCCATGAGCCTTCCTCGACAAGACCTTTTTTCATTAATGAAGGACTTGTTTATTTACCCGCATACTACGCAGATTTAATATATATTTTTTAATATAATTTTAGAAATGAATATCTCAAAATTGTAAATAATTACAGATGTCAAGAAGAGATTTTGATAAGTGGCAGTCTAGTTATACTAGGGGTGAGCTCGGTACCCGGACCGGACTGAACCGGTTTGTCGAAAATCCCGAAACCAGAATAAGAGATTTGGAAAAACCGGATACCGAACCAATTAATTTTATATGGTACCGGTTCGGTATAAATATGGTACCGAAACCGAAATAAAAGATTCATGATAGATATGGTACCGAAACCCGATTTTTAACTATTTCAAAACCCGAGTACCATACCGAATATATTAATTCGGCATCGATTGGTACCGGTCCTGGTTCTGGGTTTGGGAAACCGGCTCCGTCGCTCACCCCTAAGTTATATTACACATGATGTCTATTTACTCGTTTATTAAAATTGATAGATAGATAAATCTGAGATGTATGACCAATGATTTAAGATAACTAATTTATAATGACAAGTCAATTATAAATCGTTTATTTACTAAATTTAATTTCAGAATATCACAGAGACAAGATAAGTTACTTAAAAGATAATAATAATTTATTTCATAAAATTAATATGTGATATACATTTTTTATTATTTTAATTTATTTAAATTGGATGTATACTTAAGCTGTTTTATGCCTCTAGAATGTACAATAGAATAAGATTCAATTCTTGGTTTTAGACTCCGACAACTAGAAAGAAGAAGAAAATAACAAATAAGATTGTCGAATTAATTATTTTTCTTGAATTAATTACTAGTAATCATGAAGCAGTTCATATAATTTGCTCAACAATTTATCAATCTAAGGTGAGAGCTCAAAGTATATAATTGGGAACACGTACACACTATCTGGTTTCACGACTGACATGTAGGAGGTAAATCATATAACTCATAATTAACAGACGTGTGTTGTGATTTGATCCATAGATCTTCACCATCATGTATTTGATATCTTCTACCATTATGTTACCATCATGAAAATCTTGCTTATTATTTACGACGTACTTAATTTGAACAAGCTAATGTATTAACTACTTCAATCTAATTAAATTCAGTTAAAAATACTATTAAGTTTAAACAAGATAAAAATTTATAGTATGATATATTATGATGATATCTTTACAACTTCCTTTTCCATCTTCATAATCAATCAATTAAACCTCTCCCAAAACCCTTAAATGAGCCCCTTTGATCACATAGACCACCGTTTGAGATCTTTACCGTCTACTGATCAATATTCATTTCTTGTTTATTTTAATCGTGTTTATTAGCTTCGTTTTGTTTTGTATCGTATTTAAAATGTTTTGTCCTCTTTATTTTGTTGTCTTTGTTATATTTTTTACTCATTTTCTACTTAATGTTATAGGGTTTATTATGAACAAGAACCTACATTTTCACAGTTTTTATGTTTCTGTCCCTAGCTCGGTGTTATTTTTTTTCTAGAAAAATCCTAAAGTTAAATTTTTTTAGAGTTTAGTGAAATTTGACTATTAGAGTCCGGTTATAATAAGTAAATTGAGTTTTTAAAAATTGAAAAGTTGGGTTTTAATATCCAAATTTCACTAAACTAAAGAGAAAACTTAACTTGAGGACTTTTATGGAAAAAAATAACATGGAGGGACAAAACGTAAAAAAAGGTGAAAACATGTTGTTTTTTTGTTTACATAACAAACCCAATGTTATATGTTGATATGTCAAGAATTTCCACCAAAATATTTACTGCTCACAATTAGCTAGCAAGACATGCCACTTGCACAAATAATTGTAAAAAATAACCTATAGTTCGTACACAAGATTCCACTTGTAGTTCATTTTCCCTACCATTATTGAAGAAAATATTTTTTTAGGACATCTCCTTTTTGGACACACACATATATTTTCTGTCGTCTTTTCTATAATACTACACTATTTTAATTGAAATAATAATTTAACAAATTAAATGAGATATTATGCATTTCTTTATTATTTTATAAAAATATTAAGAAAGTCAGACCTGAAGTGAAAGGATTTTGGTTTATACGATCTATCTGATGGTTCATTTAATAATTATTCCATTTTAGTCATATATGTAACTTGTATTTAAATGTCTTTACCGTTTACGCAAATTATCTAGCTATCAACTACCGATTGGGTTTAACCCATTTGGTAAGAGGGTGGATATGTAAGCAAGAGGTCACGGGTTCGACTCCCGTCGGAGGCAAATTGAAATTTAGGTAGAGAAAGTAAGTCTTGAGGTAAATGAGTAGTTTAGGAGTAGGAGTAGGATAGTTTGCCGTTAAAAAAAATCTAGCTATCAACTTCTCTTTATCCTTATTCCTAAAGAGGTTAAACCACTAAAAGAATAAGCATAAATTTTGCCGAGATCTTAGAATCCATTCATACACCACAAAACACAAGCAAGCATACCAGTGGTAATTCGTCCAATTTATATCCAATAAAAAACAACGAAGTATTAGATTGGATGCTAAAACACCTAAAAACAACTTCGAGCTATCAACTCTGATGTTGAGACACCTATTAATCTATGGTCTCACAAGTATTTGGGTCTGTCTAGTCAAATTCATTCATAGTCAAATTGACATTAGAGCACATAATCGATTTGGTTAACAAGGATGAAAGATTATGCAATATCGAGTCAAACTAATGGAATTACAATAAAGCAATATCATATAACTAGGTATATTTGTGTGTGCGTAGTGCACCTGATTGTAAAATGCACCAATAAGGAGTTCAAATTACTTTGCTCCATCCAAACAATGTACTTCAAATTGAAACACTTAATGCTAATATTCAACAAGGTTCTTTGGACTTTAATATCATGCTTAAACGAGCTTACAATGGTCTTAAGACACCATACAAAAGTCCAATCTAAAAGCTACAAATAACAAAGCACAACACTTTTAAAGTTTTAGGTTGAAGGGCGTTGCATTTTACGCGACTATATAAGCTAAACCGCCAATAAGCATCTAGTCTACGCCTAGTCGTATAACCCTGCACTGAACCCAATTCATCCATGCACTAGCTTTCTGGCGATTTTCGGCACAGTGTTGCGTAGAATTTCGACAACAATCGTGGTACTTGATCTAATCTTTTAAAAAATTTAAATTAAGAACTTTAAAAACCAACCTTAAAATTAAATTTGATTGATTGATTAACTTTTAGGTATATGTTGGTCATTCTTTCGAACAGATACGATCACTATGAATTTCTAGTGATGTCGTTTGGTCTAACGAATGCCCCTGCTGCATTCATGTATCTTATGAACCACGTTTGTATGCCTATGCTTGACAAGTCAGTTATCGTATACATAAATGACATTCTCATATGATCAAAGTCGGAAACTTATCATGCTAATCACCTTAAACAATTACTGGAGTTGCTTCATAAAGAATGACTTTATATCACATTCTTTGAATGTGACATCTGGTTGAGACAGGTGCACCTGTCCTTGTGAATTTTAGCTATAGCTGAAACTTGAAATTAATATTTGTAGTTTATTTTAGTAATACAATTCTTTGGTCATGTTAAACTTGGCAATGAAATTTCTGTTGATCCTGCTAAAGTCGAGGCTGTACAAAATTGAGTAACGCCTCACAATACTTCTGAAATTCATAGTTTCCTGGACTAACTGGTTACTATTGCAGGATTATCAAGGATTTATTGAAGATTATTGTTCCACTCATAACTCTAACTCACAAGAATGTATCATTCGACTGGGATGATAAACAACAAGAAACATTCCTACTCTAAAGAAATAGCTAATTAAAGCGTCAATCTTAGCCTTACTTGAAGGCAATGACAGATTTGTTGTCCATAGTGATGCTTCTGGCATAAGCTTAGGATGTGTACTCAGGCTAATAGAAAAAGTCACTGTCTATGGTTCAAGGAAATTGAAACACTATGAAAAAATTGCTCCTATTCATTATCTTGAGTTGGATGCAATGACTTTTGCATTGAAGAATTGACGTCATTATCTCTACGGGACTAAGTGTCCTGTATACATTGATCACAAATGTCTCAAATATCCCTTTACTCGGAGAGATCTCAATATGAAGTTGTAAAGGTCTTTAGAGTTAATCAAATACTATGATTGTGAGATCTTATATCATCCCGGTAAAGGGAACGTTGTTGTGGATGCTTTGAATAGAAAAGGTCATACATTCCAATGTTGTTATGCTCTCACCCTTGCAAAATTTTCTTTTGTGTTGATGTATGACATTCGAACTGCTCAGACTGAGACTTTGAATGAAGAGAACTTTACATCTAAAGGTATTAAAGGGCTTTATAATTTCTTTCAGATAACCATATCGGACTCACAAACTTAAATGGAGGATGTGTTTGACTACCTAAGTTTACAGATGTCAAAGAAACACTCCTAACTAAAGCTCATTTATTCAAGTTCTTAGTTTACCTTGAAGTACAAAGACTTATTCTGATTTGAAAATAGACTTCTTGGGGCCATGTATGAAAAGAGACATTGATAAATATGTTGAAAGTTACAGAATCTGTTAGATAGTTAAGGCAGATCATCATAAACCTTATGGAAATATGCAACCACTCCTATAATCATGGACTTTGTTACAAAGCCATCGAAAACCAGAAGACAACAAGATTCTATCTGGGTAATCGTGGACAGATTGACAAAGTATGTATATTTCATTTCTATGCGAGAGAAAGATTCTTTGGAGAAGTTGGCATAAATCTATATCAATGAGATCATATCTCATCATGGTGTGCCAAAGTCAATTGTATCTAATCATGATAGTTGTTTCACGTATAACTTCTAGGACGTACTGCTAGCAGGAAGAGGCACTCAAATGGTCATGAGTACTGCTTATCATTCTCAAGCAGACAGGCAAAATGAACGGATGATCTCAATTATCGAAGATATGCTTAAGGCTTGCATTCTTGATTTGGGTGTTAATTGAGATGTCCATCTTCCATTGGTATAATACTCATATAATAACAATTGTCACTCAACCATCAAGATAACACCATTTGACGCTCTCTATGTATGTTGATGAGCCTGTACTATTGCGTGTTTTCAGTAGTTTTAAAGGCTTATATATGCATTTTCACTTCGTAACTGTCGTACTTTTACATCATATTTGTGTTTCAGAGTCAAAAGTCATTCAAAGCACCACGAAAAAATTCAGCTCAAAAGGCGCAGGTCGGGGAGTAGGGCTACGCCCAGGTCTACGCCCCAAAACAGTAAGATTTTAAGTTCAAGAGTAGTTCTAGCGCAGGCTGACGTACCCCCAGCGCAGGGGTGGGCGCAGGGCCACACCCCTGTGGCGTAAAAATTCTACAGTCGCATTTCTACGCCCAAAACCCTAAAAACCACGACCTCTATAAATAGAGATGACCTGCGGACGTTTTCAAGAAGTTCCGAATAATAAACGCTGGCGGAGCCCAGCTGCGGTCGATTCACGGATCAAGAGTACAAATAGCGGAGTGTCGATCTTCCATTGTTACAAGCCTAAAGATGATTTCTCTAATCATTGCCGGTGAAGAACACATGATGGAGGGCTAGACGCTGCATAGCCATTAGCGGAGGATCTATGGCTAAGTTTATTTATTTGAATGTTATTTATTGTATTGATGTGTTTTGTGATCATTGAATATTTGATGTAATGCAAATGATATACATTTGGTAATTATTATGATTGAATGATTTAATTGGTAAAAGCAAGATAGTTCATAGTGATAGTATTATCTGTGCCGAGTCTATAGTTTAGGGATTAAGACAAGTAAAGAATATTGCATGCGCTATGCCGAGATTTATTGATTAAAATGTTCGTGATTAATATGACTGCGTAATTGGTTATGTCTATGTGACCATTGCATGATGTTCAATTAAGTAATAACTTATGCCGTAGTGAATTCGTAAATGGTTGTCTTTAATTTGATTTGTTATTCAATCGTAATTTGTCTCGCCATTGTTTAGTATTAATTTAGTTTTAATCACCATTCCAAACAACCCAATACACAATTTAAATCGTTTTTCTAATCATGAAAGAAACTAGCAAATTAACCCTAATAAACCTACACGCTCCCTACGGATTCGACCCTTACTTCCCTGCACTAGTAGGTAGTTTGGATTATTTCTACTGGCCACAACAACGGCTCATCATACGTAATGTAAGACTCCTGACTATTGGCATGAAACAGGTAAAACTTGGTGTGACACCCTTGCCACATTAACCACCAATTACCATTCACCCAGGATTAATCACCAACAAACACATAACATAATGATCTGATAGCTTAATAATAGTGCGGAAGCAAAATACATAAATAAAAGTATTACAACAGAAGTCTAACACCCTACGGTGCTACAAAGGTTACACATCTAAGTCTATAAACTTGAACTGAATTACATCATCCCCAAATTATTACAACATTGATTTCATAACAAATACCAAGCTAAATAGTGGAAATCTTCAAACACTTCAATAAACGTCCTAGCTAGACGGTCCAGCTGTAGACTTCCCTTTTCCTGTGAAAAAAAAAAAATTCAACAACTAAAAGGTAAGCGAATGCTTAGTGAATACCAGATGATTTTCACACATTCTACAAATCTTTATGATGCCACCCAGGGTAACCGCGGTAACACATACCGTATACCCCACACGTATCCCAGATACGCAAACCCGAGCCGCAGCTCCTTCGAGCTGACACTCGGCATAAGAACAACCAACCATCTGAGGCAGACATTACATCGGGGATGACCTACTGTCTATCCTGACCACAGAGGTGTCAAACTCTTGGTCATATAGCACAGTAACATCAGAGTACAGATGCGACCACGCAGGTCCATCGAAAAGATGCACAACAAATGAACGGACATGCAACAAATATGAATGTGCATCAACATAAACGCATGTTAGTAGAATGCCAAACGAACATGAAACAACAGGCCTCAGCAGGCAATGCAAACATAAAGCAGATGCAGACATGTTAAAAATCAAAGGTACTCACAGTGGGTGCGTTTTTATCTTTAATCAAATTTTATTTCTCCTCGGGATTTCAACCGGATCAACCAAGTACCCCACTGTGGGTTAAACAACACCACAAGGGACCTGTAAGTCATTTGTAACAACACATTGTGTTAATATCTTGTTTAATTCCATAAAACTAAATTTCTATAAGTTTTTATCATTTTTGATCCCAAATTCGGATCCATGTCCGAATTCGGACCCCACCCGAATTCGGACCCCCAATTCGGTTCTCAATATATGCCCTATTTCGGACCAATGCCAAATTCGGACCACATCCTAATTCGGTCCCCAACCGAATTAGGACCTCAACCGAAATTTTCAATACTTGAAAATTATTTTGCTAATCTGAAATCTGGGCCCATCCGAATTCGGACCAGATCCGAGTTCATCTCGGATCCGAATTCGGACCCCAACCCCATTCGGACATGTGCAGTTTTGAATATTTTTTTCCAGATTTAATCCAAGTCATTTTTGGTACTTTTTCAATACATGAAATAATTTACACTAACTAATATTCATGTATTTCCAACATTTTTAACACTAAAATTAACACATTTCTATGCCAAATTTAAACCCATTTTTGCTCTTTTTGTTCTACCCGTCGAACACACACACTAAGAACACACACAATTTCTCTGAAAATCATTCTTAGAGGTTGATTCAGAAGCTGAAATTTTGTACATAACATCATCAATACTCGAATTAAACTAATCCATAACAATATCATACATGCATGAACATTTGCAACCCCAAATCTTATTTTCGGATTTGAACAAAACCGAACCAAATTGCTTCTAATTTCGAAATTTAAAGAATGTTTACCTTAATTCTTCGATTGCAGTGTTGATTGTTCCTTGAATGCAACCTTGTTTCAAATTTTCAGACTTCGAATCCAAGTTTTGATGATCTTGAATATTTTAGAGAGAGAGCCGAGAGAGAAAGAGTTCTAGTGAGAGAGAGTGGTGATTGGAAATGAAAGACCTTTGGTCTTTTATTTCAAAATTCCTTATTTTAACATCTTTAGTCCCTCAACTCATCAGATCCCATTTACTATCGATTTATAAAATAAAAGATTTCTATCTTTTATTTATTATCCTCAATGCTTTAAATAATTCTTTTCACTTAATAAATAAAATTCTAAATTTCCATAATATGCAACCAACTTCCATAAATTCAAATACATAATCATTATCAATAATTTAACTTAATTTACAAATTTAAACTTAATAATCTTCAAATACAATAAATTAAATCCGAGGATGTTACACTTGGATTGCTAGTCCTGCACTTTTACAGTTGTCTCACGAAAAGGTTCAACTCGTGTGAACAAACATCCAAGAGGCTAAAAGTCAGGAAAAGTCATATCATGATTGCCGTCATAAGTCAATTCAATTCAAGAAAGATGATTGGATGATGTTGAAAGTATTTGCAATAAAGAATGTGGTTCGATTCATTATGTAACATGTTAGCTGGTACATTCATCAGTTTATTTCGAATCACCAGCAAGATTGGAAATCAAACTTGTCATCTTGAATTGCCATATGATTTAGTCGGAGTACATTCAGTGTTCCATGTTAGTTATCTCATAAAGAGTCTGGCTATTGATCGTGAACCATACATTACTCATATTGACCTACAAACTGACAATAAGCCACACATAGTTGAAGAGCCAGAGATTATTTTGAACACAAAGACAAAGAATATGTGAAATAAAGATATATAAATGGTATTTGTATAGTGGAAGCATCATAAGGGTTCTTATCAAACTAGGGAATCTTAATTTGTGATACCGTCCATGTACCCACGTCTATTCGAGCAAAACCGACTTCGATGATTAAGTTAAGCGTGGTGGAGCTCATTTTGTATGATCCCTTAATTTAATTGATCGACGATAATATAGCCTAAAATGTAACTTTTATTTAAGACAAGTTTTGTAATTTATTAGAAGTTATATTGAAGGATTTAAAGTGCTAAATAATGAAACTTGAGGTTAATGGGTGCAAAATAATAATTTGTCAAACTTTTAAACATAAAACACTTATCATCGTATTTCATGATTCATTTTAATCATCTGCATTTTTCTCAGTATCTCACCAATTAAACTCTTGACGCTCTTTCTCTCTTTAAAATCAACCAACCAAACCTTTGAACTTGTAGGTGACTGAGTTAATTAGTAAGGATATCGGACACACTTCACAAAAGTAATTCAAGTGGTGCACAAAGGAAGCAATAACTCTTTTAGTTGGGGCATGGAGAAGAAATTGTACGGGCTATCATCAGCTTGCATTGCTAATTATATTAGCTTAACTAAATGTTGAAACTAGTTGGAGTTTTTGGTATAACAATCTATTAATGTGTATGTGTATATTCTAGAAACACTCATGGGGGAACCAAATGATTTATGTACTTTTTCAATCATCAAATAATTGTGATCAAGGGCCAAAAGAGAAAACCAAGACAATGTTACAATTATAAATGAAACATGTTTACAGGAACATTGAAAAATACCAAAAGATAAGACTGGTCCAATCATTTTTGGGTTCGGGATAAAAAGATAAAATGGGTCATTTATATATTCAAATATAATAAATGTGGTAGATGAATAACAAAATATAAATAACAATTTTATAATGTTGAAATCAATAATTTTGCAAATCAATCATCTCTTTCAATCATTAATAGACCTAAATATACATGAGCTTTATCTTAGAATGAACCACTAAATTGATGGACTTTAGATGATTGTCTTTGTTACCATTTCTTAGGGTCCAAAATAGACACACATCAACTTCAATTATATATTAACGTTAACGAGTGAGGTATGTTTGTGAACCAACAGTTAGATGATTTCGTAGGATTATATATGTATATAGGTTTTGGCATACATATGATATATATGGTGTTTGGTTTTCGATTTCGCTTTATATATGAAGTGTGTTTGATATATATATATATATATATATATATATA
Organism: Centrapalus pauciflorus; assembly: GCA_020465985.1. Lineage (NCBI taxonomy): Eukaryota > Viridiplantae > Streptophyta > Magnoliopsida > Asterales > Asteraceae > Centrapalus > Centrapalus pauciflorus. The sequence continues at coordinate 127,591 of JAANYP010004554.1, read as the reverse complement.
TATATATATATATATATATATATATATATAAAATAAATCTATATCATAGAAAAATATATATTATAAAGACTTTTATACCATTTCTGTGAAACCCTCTAATAGACCTTATAGACCTCTTTTCGATGCATGGTCTTTATAACTCACAAACACACCTTACAGACCTCTTTTAAACCGGTGTTTGTAACCAATGCATTACATTACTGATCTCTTTTAAACCCCCTTTTAAACCGGTGTTTATACTAAGACCTCTTTTTAGGCTCTTACAGACCGCTTTCAAACCGATCTTTATGACTCCAATCTTAGAGACCACTCCCAATAAAGAGTGGCTCTTTAACCGGACTTTAAAACCATTACAACCGGACCTAAAGATCCTGCGTGTACTGGTGGTTTATATGTTTTCATGTTTTTGTGTTTTCATTCCTTCATATTATTTTTTTCATAAAATTCCTCAAGTTATTATTTTTTTTTTTTAGTGAAAAATGAATATTAGAACCTGGTTTTTCAGTCTCTAAAAACCCGGTTTAATAATTAAAATCGGGATCTATTTGTCAAATTTCACAAAACTAAAAAAAATAGCATCAAGGGACATAAACATAAAAATAATTAAAAAAATATTGGTTTTTTTTTTTTTTTTTTGTAATAAACTCATCATAAAATGTTAAAAGGAGTGATATGTCCATTAATCATACAAGGACTTCAAAAGGGATAAAGTTGACTAATTTGACTAATTTCGGTACGGATGAGGATGTAGAGCCTAGTTCAAGAATGTTTTAGGTCACCTGAAATTTAGTTTGTTTAAAATTTTTGATAACTAAAATAAAAGGTTAGATTTTATATGTTCTCCATCAAATTTCATTGTTTATAGGAATTTGAAATTCCTTTCAAATCATATATGAATTTAAAACTAAATGTGCACAAATGAAAATTACACAACATAAATGTGTACAAACTTAAAAGTACGTAGCTATTTGATGTCATTTTTTTTGAAAAAATTGTCCACGTAAGCATGTTGACCGGTTGGTGCCGGTTTCCAAGTTACCCAACTACCTAATTGAAACATTTTTGAAAGTTTGACTACCAAATGTGCACAAAAAAAGTACACTACATAAATGAGTACAAACTCAAAAGTACACAACTATTTAACGTCATTAAATTCTAACCTAGCTACTATACATACCTAACCAATACTAAAACTATCTTCAAGTTTTCCCATCAACCATACTAATAACTAAAATTCATTATTTTTACTATCATTTTTTTGCTACCCATTTTATGGTATTTTCTTATTTTATATGTTATATTAGGTGTGACATATTTTGTTTTTCAGATATACTATATATATTTATCTATTATTTTTCTTGGACCAATTTGAAATTCTATACGTCCTATTTACATTTTTGTTACTAGAATTGATCTTTTAAGGAAAATGTATTATATCACACCATAGGCGGACTTGGATGGAAAGAGGTGTAGCATGGGATGATTTGTACACAACATTTTTTTATTCATACGTGATAATTTTACATAAGTACGTAAATAGATTATGTTATTATTTAATATCATTTTTATCAACTTTACATATTACCTCAGTATAATAAAGGTAAAATAGCCTATTTATATTGATATATGGAAAAAAAAAATGTTATGTATAAATCACCTCCCATGGTTAATCAGCCGCTTCTTTAGTTATCTCGTTTCAAGTGACTTTCTTTTAATTCTATTTGTACTACTAGTAAGTTTTTGAACGTACATTGATGCTCTTCAAAAGTTCAAATATTGATAAATTTATAAATAATTTGACTAGAATATTAAGGTGTTGCAATTTTGTTCCGTTTAAGCAAACGGGTCAACGACCAAAATACAAAAATCCAACATAATATTGAAATTTTTTTCAAAAGACAATTTGTTTAATACATATATCATCTTCTAGAATTTCATTTTTTTTTTTAAAAATTATGTTCTAAGTTAGTTTTTTACGCCGGGTCATTTTGATCATTTCGCCCGTTGAGTCAAAATTGTCATCCTATTGTATCTTGTAATCAAATAAACAAATTTATAGTATAATTACTATATATTTAGGTTTTAACATGACAAATAATAGATAAATACAGGATATTAGTATAATTATTATGTTTTTAGGTTTTGTGAGACAAATAAGAAATATATAAATGATCTCGGTTCAATGACAAAATAAAAAAAAAGTTGTATCATGTTTTTACTCATTTGTTTTTGAGTCGTATCATCTTACTATATTTTTTTATTTATTTTTTTCCTGCAGTTTTCATATATAATTAATTGATTACATATTATGTTCTTTTTTATTTTTTTTATTTTCATATTTTATTGTTGTATTGCGTTTTGTTTTTTACTTTAGTATATATTTTTTGTTTTCTAATATATACATTAGTTTTTAATATTTTTTTTTCAAGTTTGTTATCGTTTTATAATTATTGTTTTTTTGGTATACTTTTTTAACTTTTATATTGTAACACCCTCGAACTAACTCCCAAAGCCACGTAAATAACATGTCATCAGTAATATAATATAATAATCCCTACACTATTCCCAATACATACACGCGGAAACCCGATAATTTTAAAACTTTAATTACATAAGTAAGTCACGGAAGTCTCTGATCAAACTACACAATATTCGAATTACACATAAACATTCCCCAAAATATGACTACCTCTAGCACAGGCAGCTAACTCCTCGAAAGATGTCATAGTAACCCTACTTGGGTACAGCAGGCCTACTAGATCTCTGATCACCTGAGACACACACAACAACACACTGGGTCAGCTAACGCTGGTGAGAATGCAAGGGTTAGTGTACGATTATAAATCTCAATAAAAAGTAAGCTCAATAATAAAACGTTCAGCGTTCTCTACTGAACAAGTGTTTGAGATCCCACAAGATACTCTAATAAGCACTCAACTCGTGTGGACGAATCCACGTACCCAAATCCCTAGACCGCACAAAGCAGTCTTCAGGACTCAAGAGGGAATCGGGAGCGACCCGACCCCTGCCCAGCCGTACGGTTTAGTAACTCGAAAGCTCAAGTGTCTCAAATCTCATATCACAAAGCACAGTTCTCAATAACACACAGTAATTCAAGCATGATAATATCTCGATGAAAAACTCGTAAGAAAACTCATATTATCTCGAAAAGAAGAGCTTAGTAAAAGATCATGCAAGTATTAGTAAAATAATCGTACAAGTATCTCATAAAAACATGCAAACTCACCTGCCCTGAAGTCTCACCACTCAGTCTCGTTCCCTGCCCGTCTCCGACCCTATCAACTCGAGACCCTGGAATCACAACACAATGACTCTATATCACAATCACAATCACAACTCACTATCTCAATCACAACCCGACAATCCTATATACACGACTCCCCGATAACTCAACAACTCTATACACAATACTCAGATAACCCGCACGGACCCAGATACTCAACCACTAAACCCGCACAACCCAGATACCCGAAGACGCATCCTACATAACCCAAACCCTAACTCCCAGAACCCACACCCGAGACCCACAAAGCCCAAAACCCTAACCCTAACCCTAGCCACATAGCGCCCGCACTCAGCCAAACGCGACCGCACTGACCCCATCGCGGTCGCGGTCACGCTCACCCCTATCGCGGCCGCACTCACATCGCGATCCGCGTTCTGAACCAAACCGTCAGCAATCCACTCAAGAACATCGCTACCCGCGATCCCATGATCGCGGCCGCGCTCACTGACGAACAGCTCCAGAACGCTCTGTTTTCATCTCAGACCAGGGAATTCATTCCCAAATCCACATCAACCCCTTACAACTCGAATAACTGACCTCGAATTTATCCAGAGATGCATATATACTCAATTTACAAACTCAGAAGAAATCACAACATGAAGTTCACAATATGGAAGCTCAAAACTTACTTACAAGATAAAAACCCACTTGGTTATCTAATTGGAGCTTGAATTACAAAGTTGAGGCTTCACTTCTTGTTACTGGAGCTGGAGAATCACATACACACACACCACACACTTATTTTCTGGATTGGAAATGGAATTATAAAACAACCAAGAAAGAAGCTCAAGCTGTATATACGTTTTCGGCTTTAACTCGGTCCGACACCCAATATCCGAACCCGCTATCTCAAAATACAAACTTATATCCCCGGGTCCCAAATTAACTAATAATTCTCAAAATCATAATCTCTTATTAAAACTTAATTCTGTCACCCGGTCAATCCGAAAATATTATCACGTGACACTTCCACGAATAACTCAATAATTGGCCCAACTCAATTATAATACTATAATCAACCCAATCACATAATTCCACGTCCCCGTCCCAAAAGTGGGATGTTACATGCATATATTTAATCTAGTATTTGAATTATTAATTGTTATTCGATGTTATTAGTTGTGTAAATTTTTTGTTAATGTCTTAACGATAAGATTATATATATTTTATCCTGTATATTTATGATGTTAAAAATGTTACCAATTTATATTTCATGTCAAGAAATAATTAACATGTCATATATGTAACTATTTGGTTGCCTATGATTATAAAAGTTAGAAAGTATATAGTTATGATTATAGATATTAAAATAAGATTAAGTAATCGTAAAACATTAAAAGGTAAATAGTTAGAACTTATATTATTTGAAATAGGTTCTGTAATCATGAATTTTGGTAAAAAGTTATTGTTATTTCTTGTAAGTAATTTATTTTTTTAAATATTGTATAAACTTACCTTATGGGATATGTTTTAATATTTTTAACTATATGATATTAATGGTTGATGTAACATTAATAATCAAATGATAATAAATACTACAATGTTAGTTTAAAATTTTGAACATCAAAAGTTTTGTAGCTTTTTAATACTGAAACTTTTCATTTTACGGTTTAACATCTTATTTTTTTCGGTTTTGGTTTTCTTTGGTTTTGGGGATTTTCTGTTCGGTTCTGTCCGGTACCAGCTACAATCATCCACTAATTTTTAAATTGTCACTTGTCAATGTTTTTATTGTTGGTATTTTAGGCCTTTTCTTTGTTTATACAACTAATATTGATAAAATGTCAATGTTTTATTTTTAAAAGCATAAATAAAAAAACCGAAGTATCAATAAAGAAATAACACTCGCAAATCCCAAAGTTTATACATAAAAATAAAGCTTCTTTTTAGTGAAATTGGGTTGCCAAAAATAATTTACAAATATATTCTTTTTGGACTATATATTGATTGGGTTGTTTTGGGCCCTATACACTAATTCGGTTCGGTATTCGGTTTTAATAAAAGTTAATTTTGATTTTCAGAATTTTCGGTTTCATACCGGCTTATGTTAGTACGGTCTGATATCAGTACCACACTTGCCCCTACTTATGGTAGCTTAAATTCATGAATTTTAAAAACTCCAGTTTTTTTTATCCATAAGCTACATTTGTGTGAAATTTTTCCAAGAGCTTATTAAAATCATAAGTTACTTTAAGAAGCTTTGGGATTTAGCTTTATTGTGAAAAATAAATTGCTAAATAATGTTAATTAATTTTTTGGGCACGACTTTAGTCAACTTGGTTGACCAAAAACCGATTCATATGACTTCAAATGACAATTATAAAACACTAGAGTTATCCAATGTCGTTTCGACATGTATATTGAACTTTTACGAGCTATTTATTTTGCAAAATGTCTTCTGAATGAAATAATGAAATAATTTAAAACAATGAAAACCCATAAGGATTTTAATGAATTTAAATTTGTCACGTGTGTGATTGACGAAAAATAGAGCTAAAATTAATCTTGGATCCGAACACCTTATAACCTAGCATCCCATGGCGTCCCTTAGGCGAGCATACCAACTGCTCTGCTATGCAAGGCCTTAGTAGCCAAAGCATCCTATCCTACCGTTGGCAGTGCTCATGTCGATAAAATGTTAATTCCTCCCTCTCCTCTCGGAATAATATTCAGTAAACAAGAGGAATCTTCTTCAAATAAATTCTGATTCATTTAAAGTAGAATACCAAACACAACCATGAAATGAAATCCTGATACCATTATGACAGATTATATTAGGTTCTTCAGAATCTGCGAACCAAAACATAACTTTTAGCTTAGAAATATTTGCTTTCTTGGTGGTAGTTATAGACGGCCTCTAGTCCTCTCCCTTCACACCCCATCGCATACGGTTTTCACTCTTATTGAGATGTTAACAAAACTTAAAATTAAATCATATATTAATTACGAAATTAAAAAAATGTAAAATTTAATTATTAATTATATGTTGAGATTGAATGTACGTCCGGCTGAAAAGATAGAAGACAAAAGGGAGGGAAAACAAACAGTGTCAAGTGAATATCTGAGTTTATTACAGTTACCATTAGTAGTCTGCCAAAACAAAGGTGAAATTTCTTGAAAGAGCAAGTTTGTGTTTGTGTGGTACTTGTTGTGAAGGACCCCATTGTACTAAAAAAACCTCATCTCTCTATACCCCACCCCCTACCCCCTACCCCTACCCCTACCCCTACCCCCTCTCACCTCCCTCCATAATTAGATCTCATTATAAGTATCTGTATCTCTCAATGGGAAAGAAAATGAGGTTTGAAACTCTTGATCCTGCTGTCGTTTAACTCTGATAAAAACACGCACAAAAAACTCAATCTTTCAATCCCACAAAGTTCCTAACTTTTTATAGCTTTCTTTCTTCATTTTGCTTACAAACAAAATTCACACGCACACTCTCACACACACAAACCGGTGATTGATTCTTATATATGACGGCTACTCTTTCGCCTTTTACGTATGCCCTAACCAAGAATCAATCATCGGTTTGTACCAAAATGATGATAGAGAATTCCATTTCTGAAACTGATGATTGCAGCTCAAATTCTTGTACTTCACCCCCTTCTTCGCCTGGATCGATCCAACCGTCACCAAACCAACAAAACCCTGAAACCAAAAACGTTAAAAGGAGCCGTGATTCGAGCACCAAGCACCCCGTTTACCGGGGTGTTCGGATGAGGAGTTGGGGCAAATGGGTGTCAGAAATACGTGAGCCGAGGAAGAAATCACGAATATGGCTCGGGACTTTCCCTACGCCAGAAATGGCTGCACGGGCACATGATGTGGCCGCACTTAGCATCAAAGGTAGCTCCGCCATTCTTAATTTCCCGCAACTCGTCGGATCATTGCCACGTCCGGTATCGTGTTCGCCGAGAGATGTACAAGCGGCTGCGGCGAAAGCAGCAGCCATGACAGACTTTGACTTCCCATCATCTTCTGTAGAAATTACTGCATCAGATGAACTTGATGAGATAATTGAGCTGCCGGTTTTGGGTTCGAGTTTCGACTCGCTGGAGTTAAAGAATGATTTTGTGTACACGGACTCGGTGGTCGACGGTTGGTTGTACCCACCGGCGTGGATGAACAGCGGCGGTGATCGGGAAGATGGGTATGTTTCTGGTCAAGAAAACGTGAATTCTAATGCCTTTGAATCTTTATGGTGGAATTATTAGGGTCGGAGTGTGTTTTATCTTTTTGGGTTTCTCACTTTCTCTTTTTACTGTTTTTCACTTTGACCCTTTTTGTTTTTGTCATCTAAGGGGTTCTCTGTGTGGTTGTCAATTATGTGTATGTTATGTGCATTCAAGTGATACCTTTTTCTTTTTTTTTTTTTTTTTAAATTTATTGAATATGTAAATACCCATAAATTCATCTCTTATTCTCTTACGTGCAAAATTGAAATTAACCTAGCATACATTGTTCACTCTATATGGTGGTAACTATTGAGGATCTAGAACTAGAATTATTTTTCAAAAAGGGTAATTTAATATGCACACCCCTCAATTGCGGATCGCACACCTACTTTTCTAAACGTGAGAGAAGATTAACTTTTAATCATTGGGTCTCATGTTATTAACAAAAATCATGTGAGTAAGAAGGTTTATAATTAGTAAAAATTAAGGAGAGTGAAGTGTACATATAGCAATGCCTTTGAAAAAAATCAATTGCATAGTGTACGAGTTTCAAAATAAAAAATGAACGGTGGTTGATGAACTAAAGCCCTACATTATTTAACTCTGTTGCAATTATAGATTGAGAATTGATCGTCCTTGCATACCCGTCAAATTCGATATGAATTGAATTATTTTTTGTTCGTACGCACATGATTTAAGTAGATTTTGTTTTTTAGATTTGTTATGCAACATAAACAATTATAGATGTAAAAGTAAATATATATGATAATATCAATATTTAAAAAGAGATGTTAATTATTCGATTAATTGAATGCGTTTTTTTAATTAGATGATGATATGAATCATAATGATAATATTAATGTAATCATTTGTGACGATGCATGTTTTTATCAACTAAATTAAACTATGGTACATTGACGTTAAATATACATATGTTAAACGACATTGACGTTAAATATACGAATCAGATATATTACATTTAATCAGGTTGTTTGTTTCTTTCTTTAATGGTATGGATGAATGATTTGAGTGACTTTTTGTCTTAAACATATATATATGTATCATTTGTTTGTGACTTAATGATTAGGCAAATGGAATTTCTTCTCTTTCAGCCATTTTTTTTCCTCTTTCAGTCATTTCACATATGATATAGCATATTGCTAGTTTTTTTATATATATTTTTCTTGTTGAGTCCTTGATGATGGTATTGTCGTATTTTTGGGTTAGTTTCCTTTTCTTATATATATATATATATATATATATATGTATATATATATATATATATATATATATATATATATATATATATATATATATATATATATATATATATATATATATATATATATATATATATATATATATCAACAAATTAAAAGGTATGTCATTAAGACACGGGTTGTGTTAAACACACACCCCTCACCTTTTTTCTAATTACACACCCCTTCCCCCTACTTAATTAGCTTAATTACTGCTTAATGTTGTGGGATCCATCCAATTTACAAACAACACACCATTCTTTTGTCAATTCTATATATATTTTTTTGTTTTTTAGTGGGTGGGACCCACCATTATTATAATCATTATTGTATTTATATATTAAAAATAATTTAAATAAATCAAATCATGCCATGATTATTTAATGATTAATGGTAATTAGAGGGGGGTGTATAATTAAAAATGAGAGGGGGTGTGCATTTATCATCACCCTTAAGGGAGAGACACAAAAGACATCCTTAATTAGCATTCGTTCATAAAAAATTCCTTATTTTCGATATTCTCTCTATCATTCTATCATGAGTTATTTCCTAAACATTGTGATTACCAAATTTATTTCCCAAATGGTAGTACTTTCAAATTTAATTACCAAAAGATAGTAGTTTTGATTTTAACTTAATTTTTTTATTTAAAAATTGTCATTTCTTATTTTCTTGTATCTCAACTTTTAATTAAAAAAACTAATATTTATCAAATTTTATGAAAATACCATATATATATATATAAATGAAACTTTAAAATTAATGATTTTATAAAATTATAAAATGAAACTTTATAAAAAATTATTTTTATAAAGTGTTATGAAACTTATAACACAAACTCAAACATTATACATTAACTTTAAAAATAATAAAAGAACCAATATGATAAGTTCAGAAGGTAAAACTTCATTTCTAAATTTACAACATTAGTCATGTAAATTTAAAATTAACAAGCCTTAAACAAAATACCAATGAACAATTCACAAATATAAAAAAACTTAAACAAATCATATTCGACCAATCAACTTAAACAAAAAGAAATTAAAATACTACAAGTATATACATCTAAATGATTCACATATCCAACATGTAAATTATTAAACGAGCAACAAATCTCAAATACGTGTGATTTATTTAATATTCTAGTTTTTTTCCGTTTATGTTAATTGATCAAATATAATTTGTTTAATTTTTTTATACTTATGAATTGTTGGATTTTATTAAAATGCTTATGTGGATATTATTCATTTTGAATGTCAATGACTAATGTTGAAAACGTAAAAGTATATTTTTACGTTTTGAACTTATTGTATTGATTATTGATTATTTTAAAGTTATCATTTAATATATGAGTTTGTGTTATAAAGTTTTGTAAAAGCTTATAAAAACCGGTATTTTATAAAGTTTCATTTTATAAAATCGATAATTTATAAAGTTACATTTTATGAAATTTGATAAATATTAATTTTTTTTAACAAAAGTAGAAAAAGAAAAGACAACTTTTGGGTTAAAAAGTTAAGTAAAATGATAAAAACATCATGTTCTAATAATTAAAACCAAAACAACCATCATTTGGTAATTAAAATTTAAATTACTATCATTTGGGAAGTAAAATTTCAAATCACTACAATGTTTTGGTAAATAACTCTTCTATCATTGCCTTCGCTACATTTAATGTAATAAATAATTACAGCTTTAGAATATTCTATAATTAAAAACATCATTTAAGATAATATGATAGGTTTATTAAATAAAATAATTGAATTCCTGATCTCATGATATTATGAAAATATTTTCAAATTGATATACTTATTTGAGTGTTGTCCATGTGTAGAGTATAAAAGTAAATATAGGGTATGAAAAGTAAGAGTGAAAGTATAAAAAATAATACTTTAAAAATGAAATTAAAATTTTAGAAATTGTTATTAAATAAACAAGCTAGTTTTATTTTTCTTAAAAAATAAAATAAAAATTTTAAAATTTTTACAAAACTAAACACATCCTTAATATTTTTAAGAACTACAGAAACATATAATTCAGTTCAGTATTTCATAACAATGATACGCAAATTTATATATAATTTGAATAAACTTTAAACATTAATATAACTCAATGTTACAAAGTAAACAAATCAAAATATATATATATATATATATATATATATATATATATATATATATATATATATATATATATATATATTAGATCAATGTGATATCATATCAGACTGGGTACCGGAGTACCAAATTTAATGAACATGTTCAATTTCATGCAAAATTGCAATATACACATGTTCACATATACATTATTATTGTCTAAGCTACATCATTAATATATACGTTCATTATGTTAAAATGTTATAATTTATACAAAATAGCAATATGCATATGTTCAAAGGTGTAATATGCATGAACATGTGCATATTACACTTTTGCATAAATTAAAGGTATAAACAAATTTAACAAAGTGAATATGAAAAGGATGTGAATTAGTTAATCATAATGCAATTTAATTTAAACATATGTATATTACACTTTTGCATAAAATTCAACATTTTATCGTAATGAACATTTAAATTTTAATGTGGTACTCTGGTTCCCAAGTCTAATATGTTACTCCATGAATTTCAACCCAATATATATTCCACACGTGTGCATACCCTGCGTACCACTGAATGTATAGGTTTTCAGTGTCAACATGTTGTAAAAAAGTTTTGTTTTTATAACTTCTTTTTCTCATATGAACTTAAATCAAGTAAAGTCAACTATTTAAATATAAATCTAACCGCCCTTTCAAAAATCTTTGAATCTGGTTTTCATTTGATTTCGTGAGATTCTCAGATATTGAATCAAGCAAAATTTGGATATTCTTTCTTAGAATAACTATGTTTGGTTGTCTTGGTCTTGTTTGGGGCTACTTTAAAACTAGCTACATGGTTAGAACGGTGGCACAACAAATAATAATTGTTTACTTTTAAAAGATAATTGCGCAAAAAAGCTCAAACTTCACTACAAGAATTATAGGCATTAGCGGCGACACAATTAACGCGACAAGTGGCTTTAGCGGCAACATAAAAAACACGGGATTTGTGTCGCCGCTAAAGGCCTATATCGCCACTAATAGTCCCGAAAGTAAAACCGGGAAATCAGAACCCTTTTCCCACTTCGAGCCCCTCTCCTTTCCAGCTGCGATTTCCTCCTCTATCTCACTCAAAAACCGGCGATCTCCCTCTCACTAGCGGCGGGCTCCTCTCCGGCGACCTGAAACCTCACAACGGCGACCTGCAATCTCTCGGCGGCGACCTCCTTTCTCTCTCTCCTTCCAGACTTGCTCGCAAAACCCGTCTCTCTCGATCTCTTTGAAGGTATTTCTCGAACTCTTTACTGAAAGTGTTATAATGTGTATTGTGTATATTAAAGTGTATTTGTGTATCATGACTAGTGTGTGTGTGTGTATAGCTATGCGTGTGTGTAAAAATGTGTGTGAATTATGATTTTTAAGAAACCATTACAAGATTTGAGGCAATAGAGGCGACGAAAGTCGCCCCTAATACCCCTAGAGGTCGCCCCTAAAGGCTTTAGAGGCGACATGTCGCCTCTAATAAGTCGCCCCTAATGCTTCGTCACTAATGCTCAGATGTCGCCCCTAATAAGTCTCCCATATTGCCTGTCGTCGCTATTGCCTATGTCGCCCCTAATAAGTCGCCTCTAGTGCTTTTTTTTAAATACAGATTCTGATTTCTTTCAAAACCAGAATTATTTTTTAAAAAAATAAAAACCTGCTATTCACAACAACAACGTCCAACAAATTCATAAACACAAAATATTCTACATAAACTATCATAAATCATTAAACAATACAATATTCAACAATAACATAATTAAGTCGTTTTACACCAAGAAAACTAAATAACCTATTCGTCATCGTCATCATCGTACCCGTCATCTCCTTCATTTCTCTCGTTTGTGCCTCCGCTTGTTGGTTGGGTCGAGATTGATCTAAGCAAGTTTTCTAGTGTAGCTCTCGACTCCGGATTAGTAAGAAGGGTATCAAGAATTGGGGTTTCCTACACAAATTAATAAGTACAATAATTAACCAAAATGATATAAACTAAACTACAAACCTATCAACATTTATAAACCAAACTATAAAACTATGATTTATCAAACTATTGAACCATCAACATATATAAACCAAATCGAAACGTTTCAAACTATCAACATATATAAACTAAACTACCAAACCATCAACATATATAAACTAAACTACCAAACCATCAACATATATAAACCAAACTACAAAACTACGATTTATCATACTATTGATCCGTCAACATATATAAACCAAAACGAAACGTTTCAAACTATCAACATATATAAACTAAACTACCAAACCATCAACATATATAAACTAAACTACCAAACCATCAACATATAAACCAAACTACAAAACTACGATTTATCATACTATTGAACCGTCAACATATATAAACCAAAACGAAATGTTTCAAACTATCAATATATATAAACTAAACTACCAAACCATCAACATATATAAACTAAACTACCAAACCATCAACATATATAAACTAAACTATCAAACCATCAACATATATAAACTAAACTACCAAACCATCAACATATATAAACCAAACTATAAAACCACGATTTATCATACTATTGAACCGTCAACATATATAAATCAAAACGAAACGTTTCAAACTATCAATATATATAAACTAAACTACCAAACCATCAACATATATAAACTAAACTACCAAACCATCAATATATATAAACCAAACTACAAAACTACGATATATCATACTATTGAACCGTCAACATATATAAACCAAAACGAAACGTTTCAAACTATCAATATATATAAACTAAACTACAAAACTACGAATTATCAACATATATAAACCAAAGCGAAACGTTTCAAACTATCAACATATATAAACTAAACTACCAAACCATCAACATATATAAATCAAACTACAAAACTACGATTTATCATACTAATTAACCATCAACATATATAAACTAAACTACAAAACTACGAATTTTCAACCATAAAACCATCAACATATATGAACCAATCTAATATATATAAATTAAAGTACCAAAGTACTAGCATGCATTTATCAGTCTATGAGACTTTAAATTCAATTTAATTAACTAATTTTGCTAAATAAATAAAAAGAATTTACATGTGACTGTTGTGATGACCGTAACTGCCCCTCAATGTAACTATTGGCACTGGATGAGCCGGAAGCTATACGACCAACACCATTGACATGTCCTCGTCTAGGACCCATGACCTTTTCAAAAACAGCCCGCTCGTCAATCGGTGCACCACTTGCGAATGATTCGGCGGTTTGACCTCGTTGTTCAACCTCACGAACCAAGGCATTCTGCATTTTTCAATGATGACTTATATAAGATTAAATTAAAAATAATAATGTATACTTTTGATTTTAAGCAACAAAACACTTACATGTCTCTTTTCGACAATGGGACTGTTGAATACCCCATTTTTTGTATGAGTATCATAGAAAGCTTGGACCCTACTCATATTATGTTTAACAATAAAAATTAGATTATATCTTAAATAATTAAATATATATAACTCTTTTTTTCATAACTTACTCTTTTGTAACAAGAGCTGCTATACGAGCTTGTCCCCCCGAGGTGATTGTATATTTGCTTTGAACGATTTGATTTGTTTTTCAATGAACGGTTCATATGTGCATCCGTATTGAAAAAGTCTACGACTTTTTGCCAATTTGAATTACTCATACCATCGGGTGGGGTAGCCCTTGCTCTCTCTATGTCATCGTAGCCTCCAACGTTCAAAAAATGATGTTTTGCATCACTTTTACGACTTCTATAACGCTTGGTAATCATATAATCAATGTCCGACATACAATATTTATGATCGGGATCATTGGTAACCTATTCAAAGTCAAAATATCGCTACAAAAATTTTTAAAAAACAATAAGTTAGTCAAGTAAAAATCTTTCAAGATAAACATATGAAATATACTTGTAGAAATAATTTACCCTAAGATGCCTGAACAGTACAAACGTTGTAGTCTGGGGGTTATAGGAAAGTATCGTAACACCTTGTGAGCTACCTTTTTACCCTTTGTGTTTTTAACGACCCATCGACTCTCCTTACAGACTGGACAACTCTGCAACGACTCGTGTCTGCAACGACTCGTGTTCTTTCTAGAAGAGACAACAATCATTTTTGCACACGTGTATCGACTCATAACTCAAACCAATCTTTTTTAGTTTCTTTTTGGCTATATAGTGTGAAGATGGAACCTTGTTTTCTTTAGGATATGCAGATTGCAACAACTCAAGAAGCTGATCAAATGAACTATCAGTCCATTTATTGTTTACCTTAATTAATATGCATCATTTTTGCTAAAAAAAAATTGAGAGAAGAGAACCAAGTACAACCAGGATATAATTCTGCTTCCACTTCCTCTAACAACTCACAAAATTCGTCATTGACACTGTTACCCTCTGTATATGAGTTCTCTTTGTCGTTGTTAGTATCATTTTCCTTTAAAGCCCCGATAACGTCGTCGAGAACGTCAGCCATCCGTTGTTGGAACCTACGTCATCTACTATCGTGTGGTTGTACTTTCACCATGATAGGTCCAGGTAAAATAATGTCGAAAGACACCATATCTTTCTATATGAACTTTTATGTGTTACATTGGTACAAAGACAGTGTTTTGACATTTATGACACGCACATCTGATTAAACCTCTATTTTCTACGTATGTTTTGCATGTCTCGATAAAAGATTCAAGTCCTTGCAGGAAAATAGGATCATTACGGTTTCGGATAGTACTCCAGCTTTTATAAAGAGGCATGAGGCAACTGAAAATTGGATAGAATATTAACAAAGCCAGAGTAAACCGTAAATCGATTATTCAAAACCAAATCCATAGACGAGAACAAAAAAAACCGGACAAAAGATAGAGTATTCGAAAGGATAGGCTTCTAAACCCACTTTTTGAACACCTTACCTCATATGTGAATGCATATTACATGAATGATCGTTTAAGAAAAATTCGGCAGCATTTCCCCTTAGCTCCCAAGTATATATATAGAACTATATATATCCCCGATGAGCAAAGAGGAAATGACAACCGGATATTTCTTAAACGAACAATCATGTAATACGCATTTACATCCTAATGAGATAAATTATTCAAAAAGCAGTCCCAAAACGGGGACAATCCGAAATTAGTTTCTAAATCAATTTCGGACGGGTATTTATTCTAAGCTCAAACACACACACACACACACACACACACACACACACACACACACACACACACACACTTCACAAAGAGCTGAATAACCACTATCTTTGAATGTCAACTATTAATCTTAAAAGCCAAGTCATTGCTAAGAAAAAAAAATTACTCACAATGTATATTAAAAGTGTTTTTCAATTTATGGTTTATAACTAACTATGCATTTTGTTAATTTAATTTATATCTTATAACCATTTGATATGTATTTATACCCTAAAATTATAGATAAATACAATAATTTATGTATATATTAGGTTTTTAACAAATCTATAAATTGTACCTTAAAATTAAATATACATAATAAAGGTATATATATACTAGTTTCTTTTAACAAAAGTATAAATTAGACCATCAAATTGTAAATACACATAATAAAATTATATATATGCTAGTTATTTTGACAAATACAAAAATTGTACCCTAAAATTATACATGAACACAACAAAAATTATAAATCTATAATTTATACCCTAAAATTATACATAAACACAAATAAAAATTTAAATCTATAAATTATACCCTAAAATTATACATAAACACAACAAAAATTATAAATCTAAAAAATATATCTTAAAATTACACATAAACACAACAAAAATTATAAATCTATAAATTAAACCCTAAGATTTTACATAAACAACAAACATTATAAATCTAGAAATTATACCCTAAAATTGTACATAAACACAGCAAAAATTATGTATGTATATATATATATATATATATATATATATATATATATATATATATATATATATATATATATATATATGAGTGTGTGTTTGTGTGTGAAGCGCGTGGCCGCCGGGTGGGATGCAGGGTGTGGCCGGCCCTGAGTTTGTGTGTGTGCAATGTGTGGCCGCCGATTTGAGGGTCCAGTGTGTGGTCGGCGGTGATTGTGTGTGTGCAGTGTGTGTGCAGTGTGTGTGCGCAGTGTGCGTGATTGTGTGTGTTTGTGCAATGTGTGAAACAGAGGAGCTAGAAAGAAGAACATACCTTGATGTAGGTGTCGGCGACGGTGGAATGAATTCGGAGCAAGCAGTCGTCGACGGATTCACGCAGGAGAGAAGGTCGAGGCGCAGGAAAGCAAAAGCAAAAGGTGAAGCGAAAAAAGAAAGGGGGAAGGAGACTAAAAGGGGAGAAAAGCGGCGCGTTTTTTTAATTAGCAATAGAGGCGACGCATTAGAGACGACATAGGGCATTAGGGGCGACATTGTCTGATGTCGCCTCTAATACCCTATGTCGCCTCTAATACTCGTCACCTCTATTGCCACTAATTCTTGTAGTGAATGTATGGATTTGTTAAAATTATTTGTGGGTTTGGTTATATAATTTTAGGATAAAAGTTTTATATTTATCAAAATTAGGGATTTTTTAAGTATCTGTTTAAATATTTATAGATTTGTTGTGTCTTTTAAGTATTTGTAGATTTGTTAATGTTTATAATCTATTTATAGATTTAATTGTATACGTGTAAATAATGATAATGGGTCGATATGCATTATATTTACTTGTAATTGGTTGAAATGTGTCATATATACTTGTAATGGATTGATACAGATTATATTTACCTATAATGGATTGATATAGCTGATATATACTTTTATAGATGTTGTAGATGTTTTTGTTGTTTATAGGCTTGAGATTGCCTTGTAATGTTATAAACAACATGACCGATAAAAAGTTACGAGAAAACATATCACCATACCCAATGTTGCATGTTCTTTTGGGTATTGATGATAATGTTTTGGTATACCCAATATAGCTCATATATACTTGTAAAGGATTGATATAGATTATATTTACCTATAATGGATTGATATAACTCATATATATTTGTAAACAGTCATATACATAGTTCGTTCTTTGTTACTTTAGTATTTTAGTTACGTTAGTTTGTTATTTTAGCTTATATATAAGTTGCTAATATAGTTGTTTATTTTGTAGCCGGATAATGTAAATGCCTTTATTCGAAACCCAATGTTTAGATCGGTAGTTTCTGATATGATAAAGTCATTTTCGTCTCAAAATAACATGAGAAACGAGGAGGCTCAAGATCAAGATACGGGGAACGAAGAGAATGAAGACGATGAAGATAATGAAGAGTAGTTAGCTACTTTAATGTGTAACAAACAACTTAAACGAGTTATATGCATTTTGTAATTGACAAATGTTTTGTATATATGAAATTTCTGCATTAATGTTTCCAGATTTATTAAATTTTGAACTGCAAAAACAATTAAAACGGGTTTATTGCATTTTTAAAAAAAATAAAACCATCAATAGCTGCGACACTATTAGCGGCGAGAACAGGCAATAGCGGTGACATTATTAGCAACGACATCAATAGCGGCGACATTTCGAGCAATGGCGACAACATAATAGCGACATGTCGCCGCTAAAGGCAATACCGATGACTTTTTGAGGCATTAGCGGCGACTTTTGTTGCCCTTGATACCCTTATTTCTTGTAGTGTTTGTCAGTTTTTTGTGATTAAAACCTTAAATCATTTTTTCGTTACATAGAAAACTCTGAATAACTAAAAATTAGTAAATCAAGGTTTTACCAATGGGTAACCGGTTGAAACCGATTATTAATCCTACATGGAATGGTAAATAACCTACATTGAATAAATTTTAATTGTTGAAACTGGTTGCCAAATATTACACATCATTTAAACCATTGTTGATGATGTAATCACGTTTAAAAATTAGCAACTGCGGTTTAAATGATGTGTAACACTCAACTGGTTTCAACAATTAAAGTTTATTTCATATAGGTAATTTACCGGTCCACGTACAATTAATAACCGGTTTCAACCGGTTAC
Source organism: Centrapalus pauciflorus (assembly GCA_020465985.1). Taxonomy (NCBI): domain Eukaryota; kingdom Viridiplantae; phylum Streptophyta; class Magnoliopsida; order Asterales; family Asteraceae; genus Centrapalus; species Centrapalus pauciflorus. The sequence continues at coordinate 108,678 of JAANYP010004554.1, read as the reverse complement.
CCATTGATATAACCTTGATTTACTGATTTTTAGTTAGTTCCGGGTATTCTATCCAACGAAAAATGGTTTGAGGTTTTAATCACAAAAACCTGACAAGTTGAAGGTTTTTTGTGCAATTATCCCTACTTTTTCAAACGGTTCCAAAACTTATACTAGATTTCTTTCTCTTTTGTAGAATGAAGTATTTAGTAAAACTTGATTAACAAATTTACGTTTTCCTTATTTTTATAATATTTGTTGCAAAAGGGTTATACGTATATATAAACGTATTGCAGAACCTTAATTTAGTACAGAACTATAGTTACAATCTACATCATAGGATTATAATATAACATTAGGGATAAGATGGTAAATATGTAATTAACATTAAATTAATGATAGTTCACTAAGTTTGACTGCTAACTTTGACCATTATTTCGACTACTTTAACATTGAATGTACATGCAGTGTTGCATATATGATATATAGTAATACTTCGATGTTCAATACATTATGTCAACTGTAATTCGACGTTGAATGATCTCAATATAATATATTGAATGATCGCCTGGATTAAAAAAAATTTTACGGAAAATAAAAACGTAAAATTTTTACGAAAAAATTTATAATTACCGATCTCGTTAAATTAAGAATAGTCCACCAAGTTTGACTACTGATTTTGACCTTTTTTTTTTTACTCTTTTGATATTTAATATATATATGCAGTGTTGCATATATGATGCATAGTATTACTTCAACGTTGATTATACGATATGAACTGTTATTTCGACATTCAATGATCTCGATATACTATATTGTATAGTGTTCTGGGTAAAAAATTTTTTACGAAAAATAAACACGTAAAATTTTTTTGAAAAAAATATATCATGACCGGACTCGTTTTAAAGAGTATAAAATTCTTGTTTTTATGGTATAATTTTTTTATTTAAAACTTTATTATATTAATGTTATTCTAATTTAAAATAAATAGGAATTCTTTTTTGGCTAATATCAATTTTTTTTACAGAATTAAAATATCAGTAATACAATCTTATTTCACTAATTCCAAATTTAATTCTTATAACCAAAATCATTAAATTAATCTAATCTATGGATAATAATGGTTCTACAGTTTTACACTAAATTTATATTATGCAATAATCTCATTATATATACTAGTTTATTACTCGCGTAATACGCGGATATTTTTAATATATATAAAATATAACAAATAAAAAGATAAAGATATAAATATTATTTTTTAAACAAAAGTATATAAGATGACATTATTATTTATTATGACGTATTAATTTTGTATATTTCTAAATATATATGAAGAGTATTTTTTTTCTTATATAATTTTTTAAACTATTATTATATTATATTATAATTAATAAGTTAGTAGATTATTAGATTTTGTTTGATTTGATTTGAATTTAAAAGTAGATTATATTAGATTTGGATAAATTTAATTAATAAGTTAGTAGAGTATTAGATTTTGTTTGATTTGAATTTGAATTTACAAGTGGATTATATTAAATTTGGATAGATTTGATTTAAATTTCTTTATTATTTTTAAAATCTATAAATGTCACGTGTCGAATCATGGTGACGACACGTGGCTTCACCAGAAATGAGTATAGTTACTCTTTTAATAGTATAGATAGATGTGTGTGTTTGTGTGTGTGTGTGTGTGCGCGCGCACGCACCGGGGAACCTCTGAAAGCTTTTATGCACCAGATAATCTACCCATAGTGCATAAAGGACATTTAAGAAGTACAAAATAAATTTGAAATTAAATATATTAGGAAATATGAAAAATAAATCAATATTAATTATATTTCCTTAAATCTCTCCCACTTTCTTTCTCTTCCATACTCTCTCTCGACCACACACCCATTCTCTCTCCTTTCCTCCCCTCCCTTTTGGCTCTAGAACCATCGTGGTGGTTGTGCACCCCCACCACCACCACGGTTCCTTCAATCTGTCTCGCTCGCCTCTCCCCCTTTACTCTCGGGCGCTAGAAAGCTTTCACGGTCGTGCATCTCTCTCTCCACCACCACGGTTTCCGCTCTCCATCTCCACCACCATGGTTGTCTACCTCCTCTCTCTCGGCCTCCATTTTCTCTCCCTTTCCTTAAGACGATCACTATTACTGGCCACCGCCACTATTTAGTACCACCATCATCAACGAAAATATGAACATGAAGACGTTAAACGTGAAGATTATGAACGAAGATGCATCAAGAAGATTACATGAACATGATGATGATAAACAAAATAGATAATGAAAGAAAATGATTAACATGAAGACGATGATAAACGAAGACGCATCAAGAAGATGAACATGAACATGAAGATGATGAACACGATGCGTAGATGATCGATGAAAAAGATGAACACGATGCGTAGATGAATTTGTGTATTTGTTTTGTTAAATGTGTATTTTTCTGAACATGATGCATTAATGAATTTGTATATTTTTTTGTTAAATGTGGAATATCAATTGAATTTATTTAGCATCTATTATTTGATTAATTGTTAAAATTTTTAATTTTATGAGGTATTCACATTCCCAAAATGTCGTTCATTGTTTGTTCCTGCAATCCACAAGATGCATAACATTGTCCAACTATTCACCATTTTGCCATTAATCTAATCCACACAATTTTTTGATCTAATGAAAGGTGGAAATTAGTTCGTACTTCGATGCATAAAAGTTTTACAGAATTCTTCCTCTATATGTATGTTCAACTATATAACTTTTCTTATAGTAAAACCAATCATAACTTTTGGATTATAGTTTTAGATTAAGTGTAAAATAGAATTTAATAAATATTTATCTCTTTATCGTAGAAAACCCATGGCCTATCAATTTTGATCATTCTTAATTTGACAACATTTCTTTTCACTGAAACTTACTAATATTATGGGTTTACTTTTTTATAATTTAGATTATGAATATATAAATAAAAGTATGTTTTGTGTGTATAATAATATAGTTCTGATATCATCTTTTTATTACAAAGTTTTATAAAAATTCTATCAAAATTTAAACAGGACATCAATCATACCTTAAAATTTTATATGAGTGATCCCATCACATAATTTTATCTTAACGATAAAATATTATATATTCATCTTCTTTGAGTATTTAATGCTAAATATATAATATTTGGAGTTGATACGATATTAAATACTATATGATATTCTGTGTTAATAATATTGCACATTAAACATAATATTCTATATAGTTGAATGTATTATTTAACAAATTGTTTATCTAGAACAAAAGAATTGATAATTAGTTGACAAAAATTATATGAATTGATGATGATCCAATGTTTCTTCTTCTTAGATTTCTTGTTTATGACCGTGACCATGTTTGTGTGTGAGAGAGAGATATTTTTTAAGTTAAAGATAGAACCGTTATTTATCACTAGAACTCGTAGAACAAACTTAAATTTTTTTCTAAAAACTTTTTCTAACTTTTTTTTTATTTTCATGTTTAATATACATTATAAGACTATTTAAAAAAAAAACATTCAGTTGCTTCGAGTTTTATAAGATCTCTAAAATGACATGTGTATGTACGAATGTATTGTGAATGTGAATGAACGATGATTATTGTGATTGCATGTTTTAACATATGTTCATAACTCCAAACCATGTGAATTTTCAAACATGTTTAATGTTAGTTAAAACAAATTGGGATTGATTCTACAGATTGATGTGGTTCTAACGTGTGTCTATATATATATATATATATATATATATATATATATATATATATATATATATATATAGAGAGAGAGAGAGAGAGAGAGAGAGAGAGAGAGAGAGATGAGATTAAATTGATGGTATTTTTTTAAGGGTTAACTATGTCAAAATGTTATTTATTGTTACTATTTTTTCAATTTGTGTAACATATTAATATTTTTACTATTTAAGGTAACATATTTCCAATATTTCAAGTCAATCAAGGTAATTTTATCGGATCGATTAAAATATAAAAATTACTGACACACAATTTATTTATTCAGTCATCAATTTTTTTAATTTCTAATATTGTTTAATTATTTTCAAAGTTGCTCAAAATAGCAAGGTATTATTACAAACTCCTTTTAAATTGTACAAAATAGTGCACGTCATATAACAATTAAACTGTCATTTCTATAAAAAAATGTTGACTGGACAAAGAAACTGTCATGTCAGTAATTTTTTCCTTTCAATCTGATATGGTTACCTTGATTGACTTTATTTGGAAAGTATTATACTTTAAATAGAAAAAAAATTAATATGTTACTCAAATTGAAAAAACAGTAACAATAGATTAACTTTTAACACAATTAACCCTATTTTTAATTTTGTTTTCCATAAGCTCAAATTCATTCAAAAAATACTTGGATTAACTTATCGTTTAACAACTTATGATTTTCATAAGTTGATACGAAAAGTGTCATCTAAAGACAGTTTATATTAGTTTGAGCTTTTGAAAAATATAAGCTCAAACTCACGTAAGCTCCCATAACATGTATGTGAAACATAATCACATGTACAATTCATCAACAATCCTCACTCTATATAAATTATGACCCTACTTGTATACGTCACTCTTGGATATAAAATTTAATTAATCATTTTTGGTTTTGAAATGATCATGATTATGTAAAGGCATGGTTTCATTTCTTGTTGGACCAAACAGTGGTGATAATAAATGCCTTTTAATGAATAGCCTAAACGCAAAACCTGTAAATATAGAAAAAAGCTATTCATACTTTTCTCAAAACTTTTCATCAACTTCATTTATTGATCATTATTTCCCATGTTTTTTTACTTCTCTTCCGTTTTTTCCACCGGCCAATTTCCAAATCCGAGCTAAGCTAGCAGACGCCCAAGTTTAATAATGGTTTAATTTTTCATACAAAGTTTTTGTAACTGGAAAAAATTAATTTAATTCATTACCCTAAAAACAATCTAAAAGAAGACATAATTTCTGAGATGAAGAACATATATACATACCCTAGCTACCGTCCATTGCTAATTCTCTCTAACAAAGAAACATGGTTATTCAATGTTGCAGCCTGCAGACAGACATAAGTTTCGAAATCACTTTACCACAATTGGATTAGACCAACAAATCAAAGCTGCAGGTCGTAATTAATGACGATCTTTTGCAGTTAAATTTTAATGTTAAGGCTGGTGACATAATTTTCTTCCATTTGAAAACTGGATGAAAACGCAAGAACATTGAAACAACATATATAAATTAGGAGACATTTTTTTTATACTTCATTTGATTGTGTTTGGATTGTTGGTTGGTTGTTCTAACCCAAATCATCATATTGAAATATGGATATATGGGATGAATGATTGATGTACCTGGGATGATTACCAAAATAAGACTTTTGTTCTCCAATTATATTTAGGTTTTTGGGTCTACCTTTTTGTAGAAAGTGGTTTTTCCACTTATGGAAAGTTGCTTGGCATTGTTCATGAAAGCCTTGAATATAGGATCAAGAGATCCCAGAAATCAAAAATGGTAGCTTTTGATCATTCATCATTGATTGGTAGGTCAATATGCTTTGGCTATATTAAACACCAACTACACATTTATACATATATATTTATCAATTTTTATCTTTTTCTGATATCATGATACAATTATTTATCTGTTATTTTATATATATATATATATATATATATATATATATATATATATATATATATATATATATATATATATATATATATATATATATATATATGTATATATATGTATATCTATATATAGGTATATATACATATACATATATATATACATATATATATACATATACATACACACACACATATATATATATATATATATATATATATATATATATATATATATATATATATATATATATAAGGTTCCATTGAGAACTTTTGTGCATCGAGACACAAAAGAACCTCCACTGTCCATTGGATGAAAAGAATGTGTGGGTTAGATCAAATGGCAAATGGGTAATTAATAGAAAGTTTTATGCATCAAGTGCACATAATGAAATTCGTGGAGGGGTAAAACAGGAATTTATGCAATCCTTTTAATTATTACACTTCCAAAATTAAGAAAAATAATACAAATTCAAAATACATCAAAATACATCAAAATACATCAAAATACATGTATATCGTTCATCTCTTCCAAAAATAAATCATGCATATCGTTCATCTCTTCCAAAATCAAAATACATCAAAATACAAACATGAATCGTTCATCTCTTCATGCATATCGTTCATCGTTCATCATCAAAATACATGCATATCGTTCATCTCTTCCAAAATCAAATACATGCATATCGTTCATCTCTTCCAAAATCATAAAAATACATCCTTTTATCTTTGAAAGTGTTCATCATTCAAAAATGTATCATTTTATCGCGTTTTTCATTGAAGGTGTTCATCATTCAAAATTTTATCATGCATTCAAAAATGCGGTGATTATTGGCCGTAAAGAGAGAGAGAGAGAGAGAGAGAGAGAGAGAGAGAGAGAGAGAGAGAGAGAGATGGTCGGTGCAGCGGTGGTGCGATGGTGGTGCAGCGGCCGAGAGAGCAAGACGGTTGCCGGATTTTAAGAATGAGAGGGGGTGGGGCGGTCACATTGGGAAGGAGAGGGAGAGAGGTTGATTATGGAGAGAGAGAGAGGTGAGGAGAGAAAGATGGAGAAATTTTTAGTAAGTTGTTTAATGTATTGTTTTGTTTCCTAATCTAATTAAATTTAATTTTCTAATTAATTAATTTTCTTATAAATTTATTCCACAAATACCCTTAATGCATCCTTGGTAGAATGTCCAATGCACAAAAGTTCTCAAACCTTTATATATATATATATATATATATATATATATATATATATATATATATATATATATATATATATATATATATATATATATATATATATATATATATATAAAATTAATCTCGATCTATTGAAAACGATATGGTGAAAAAGAGAGTGTCAAAGAGACAATAAAGGTGAAATCGATGGGGTTAAATAATAATGAATTAAATTGTGGAAAAAAGAAAAGAGAAAATAAAAATGATGGAGTGAAGATACGCGGCTTATTAGTACACCATTCAAGAATGCATGGGAAGAACACACAGAGACCCACCACAAGTCCATTTTGCCAAAGGTTTACCAAAAACACTGCCAGTGATGATGTGTCTGTATTCATATCCCTGTCATGCCAGAGATTACTGTAGTTGATGGTATTACTTAATAATTTATATACTTCTCACTTTACACTTTCCAGTATGTATACACATTTCTTGTAATTGGAGGTTGACATATCCTACGAATTCATATATATATATATATATATATATATATATATATATATATATATATATATATATATATATATATATATATATAGGGTCAGGTTCTATGGGGCACCTGTGTGCATTGTGCACTTTGGGAACCTGTATTCACCGTTAGATCTTGAATTTTAATGGTTCAGATTGTAGTGGCAAAATGGTAATTAACTTGAAAATGGGTGAACGGGTGCATAACCTATTCGAATGATGCATGTTTTTATGAAGCTACGGTATGCATCTAATTTGAAGTTCATTGTGCATCGAGTTCGGGACTTAGCGGCCGTAGGTTGTTTGTACTTCATAAATATGCATTTGTGAAGGTTTTAACTCGAATGTTTTTAGCAAATCCTAGTTTGGGGATGCATTATGCATGTAGATTATGTGTAGAATTTCATTTCTTTAATTGTGCATGTAGAAAAACGTATGCATTCATGTTTGAATAGAAAGTCAACAAAAATGCAATCTATCCTAACTAAAGACTCCACATTTTAAGAAATTACCATATATATATATATATATATATATATATATATATATATATATATATTCGGTTATTTTAATAAGAAATATTTTAAATGACCCTAAATTACCGTATGAAGAAATGCATGGATCGAAAGTCAAAACAAATGGAATCTATCGTAACTAAAAACTTCACAATTTTAGCAATTACCATAATATATATCCGGTTATTTGAATATAGAATATTTTAAATATGTTAATCTAACTAAATAATTGTTTAAATTTCCAATTATGCCCTTATTGCATCCTTATTTAATATTTTGTGCATTTTTGGTTCCTCCGGTTCACAATGCATCGTGGTGCCCCATAGAACCTCAATCTATATATATATATATATATATATATATATATATATATATATATATATATATATATATATATATATATATATATATATATATATATAGAGGGGGGTTCAATTGAGAACTTTTATGCATCGAGGTACAAAAGAACCCATATCAACCACTAGATCAAAAAATTGTAAGGATTAGATTAATGGCAAAAGGGTAAATAGTTGGACAATTTTATACAACTTGTGCATTATAGGAACAAACAAGGAAGAACATTTTGGGGAATGTGCATACCTCATTAAATTTAATATTTCAACATATAATCAAATAATAAATGTCAAATAAATTCAATTGATACATTTCCAAATTTAACAAAAATTACATAAATTCAAAAAAAGATGATGGATATCGATGCATTTCATCGTTAATCTTGTTTATCTATGCATCATGTTAAAAAAAGACGCATTTAACAAAAAAAAAAATACAAAAATTCATTTATGCATCGTGTTCAACTTGTTCATCATTCTTTTATGCATCGTGTTTGTCGTTCATATTCTTCATTGAGCTATGCATAATGTTCAACTTGTTCATCATTCATCTATGCATCGTCATTGTTCATCGTCCATTTATGCATCATCATTTTTCGTTGTTCATCGTTCATCATCCATCTATGCATTGTCATTGTTCATCATCCATCTATGCATTATCATTATTCATCGTTCATTATCCATCTATGCATCATGTTCTTCATAATTATCATCGGTTACCTCTCTTGTTCATGTTCATCATCATCGTTGTTCATCGTTATTTTTCGTCTTCAAATCATCATCACTAAGAAAATCATGAAGAACACGATTAGAGAGAAAGAGAGAGAGAGAGAGAGAGAGAGAGAGGGAGAGAGAGAGAGAGAGAGAGAGAGAGAGAGAGAGAGAGAGAGAGAGAGAGAGATGAGGAGGAGGAGGAGGAAAATGAGGAATGTAGTTAATATGAGATTTTAATTCAAAATGTAACTCCTAATTATCATTTAATGATTTTTAGAAATAAATTAATTATCATGTCTTTAGTTTCCCCTAAATGCCCTTTGTGCACCCTTGGTGGATTATCCGATGCACAAAAGTGCCTCGTGGTGCCCCGATGCATAAAAGTTCTCAATTGAACCTCAATATATATATATATATATATATATATATATATATATATATATATATATATATATATATGTGTGTGTGTGTGTGTGTGTGTGTGTGTTTTCAAGTGAGTACCACCCATTATGCAGCGCACTAGAAGGTACTACTCTTAAAAGTAATTCTTTTTCACGGACATGTTTTAATTAAAATTACACAGATTATATATAAAGTTCATGCAAATTCGAACACTCTAAGTGCATGAAATAATGCATCACATGAATGCAAGTTCACCTATATGCAAAATTATGTAACTGTACGTTCACATCATTTTTTAGGAGCTAGAAGATATGAATGTATGTGAAATTTACATATTATCTTCGTAATGTTAATTGAAACATGTTTATGAAAAAAAAATTTCAAAAAAGTATTTTAAAGGTGGTACATTCTGATGCGCTGCATAATGAGTGGAACTCTCTTGAACCATATTCTATATGTGTGTGTGTGTGTGTGTGTGTGTATGGGTGGGTTCAAAGGAAAACCACTATGCACCTGAAAATTATGGAAACCTACGCATACCGTCCGATTAGGTGCATTTCATGAAAAACGCGGTGGCATGATCGTAAATATGGTGATGCATCACGCGAGATTTTGATGCATCACGGGGGAAATTTGATGCATCACGCGAGATTTTGATGCATCACACGGGGAGTTTGATGCATTTGTGGTGGTGCGGTGTGATTTTCATAAGTTTTCAGGTGCATGGTGGTTTTCCATTGAATCTCCCTCTATATATATATATATATATATATATATATATATATATATATATATATATATATATATATATATATATATATATATATATATATATATAGATTGAGGTTCTATGGGGCACCACGATGCATTGTGAACCGGAGGAACCAAAAATGCACAAAATATTAAATAAGGATGCAATAAGGGCATAATTGGAAATTTAAACAATTATTTAGTTAGATTAACATATTTAAAATATTCTATATTCAAATTACCGGATATATATTATGGTAATTGCTAAAATTGTGAAGTTTTTAGTTACGATAGATTCCATTTGTTTTGACTTTCGATCCATGCATTTCTTCATACGGTAATTTAGGGTCATTTAAAATATTTCTTATTAAAATAACCGAATATATATATATATATATGGTAATTTCTTAAAATGTGGAGTCTTTAGTTACGATAGATTGCATTTTTGTTGACTTTCTATTCAAACATGAATGCATACGTTTTTATACATGCACAATTAAAAAAATGAAATCCTACACATAATCTACATGCATAATGCATCCCCAAACTAGGATTTGCTAAAAACATTCGAGTTAAAACCTTCACAAATGCATATTTGTGAAGTACAAACAACCTACGGCCGCTAAGTCCCGAACTCGATGCACAATGAACTTCAAAGTAGATGCATACCGTAGCTTCATAAAAACATGCATCATTCGAATAGGTTATGCACCCGTTCACCCATTTTCAAGTTAATTACCATTTTGCCACTACAATCTGAACCATTAAAATTCAAGATCTAACGGTGAATATAGGTTCCCAAAGTGCACAATGCACACAGGTGCCCCATAGAACCTGACCCTATATATATATATATATATATATATATATATATATATATATATATATATATATATATATATATATATATATATATATATATATATATATATATATATATATATATATATATATATATATATATATATATATTATGTGTGTGTGTGTGTGGTGTGTGTGTGTGTGTGTGTGTGTGTGTGTGTGTTTGTGTGTGTGTGTGTGTGTGTGTGTGTGTGAAAGTTTAGCAACAACAAAAAACCTTAACGGTACCAGTTAAAGCTTAACATAGTTGTTGCTAAAGCTTAATACCAACAACACAAATCTTAACAACAATAATAGAAAACTTAACAGCAACAACCAAACCTTAAAATCAACAGCAGATGCTATTAAGGTTCATCAACTACTACTGTTAAGATTTAATTACAAAAATGACATCACATTTTTTAAGCCTTGCTATTAATTAATTAAACATTCACTTAGTTAGAATAATGGCAACACATTTATTTTTGAACCCTTAATTAGATCAACTATTTTATCAAATCATATAATTAAGATTCTTTCTTACATTCTCATAAATTGAAAATTTTCTCACTGGATATCACATCATATAATCAAGATTCTTTTTTACATTCTTACAAATTGAAAATTTCTCACTGGATATCACCCATTCACCCATATACACACATGTGAAGATTCACCGGGGAACCATTGCACAGCACAGGCAAGGAAAAGCACGGTGCATCACAAGATTTACTAAGGTATATTTAGAAAAGTAATTTCATTTATTTTAGAAAAGTAATTACTGATGCTCAGATATGGGATTCGTTCACACAGTAGTGATATTGACAGTGGGATGGCTTATTCGGATAGGGTTGATGCAAGTGAACTGGTACACAGAAGTTTCTTTGGTTATTGTTTCTGGGTTAAAGGTTGTTGAAACCCACTGATGGCTTCACCGTCTGATATTGACGATTGCATGTCTTCATCGGAGAAGGTTTTTGGGTTGATGCAAGGCTTCACAGTGGGTTAATGTTTCTGGTTTGAAGGTTGATACAAGTCGACTAATGACTTCATCGCATGATATTGACGGTCGGATGGCTTCAACGAATATGGTTTCTAGGTTGATGCAAGGGCATCACGTTGGGTTAGTTTTTCTGGCTTCAAGGTTGGTGTAAAGCAACTGATAACTTCACAGCGTGATCAGTGGCGGATCCAGGAATTTTCTTAATAGGGATCAGAATTTGTCATGCTGTGATAGTACGAGTGTTTGTGGTTCTATAAAAATTTTTCACACTTCAAAATTTCGGGTCAGATAATCTTGATTACATAATAAAAGAGATACGTAAATTCCACAACTGATTAATCGTTACACACTAACAGTAATTAGATTCTACAGTTGTCCCTTACGATTTTTCATCATTTGAAAACGGGTTACTAGTTATTACATCATTGTCCGAAACATTGATTAATTGTTTCTTTATGGTGCAAATAACAATAGTCAATCAACCGGTCATCATTAATTGAATTGCGCAATTACTTGCGGATATTGTGGAGATGTATGAGAATCTCTTTCACTTGATGAAATTCGGATGTTGGTATTTTTTTTCCTCAAAAATCGATTTATATTGTTTAATGAACTAAAACACTTAACCCATGTAACTTAATGTTAATGTTAAACACTTATAATGTTAAACAAATAATAATCTAAAAGACTAAAACAACAATGAACATTCTTACAAACAACAAACAATAACATCAATTATTAATTAAGTAATAACAAAAATACATATAATTAAATAATATAGTTAATATATAAGAAATGTATAACAAGAAAAAGAAGGATAAATAAATTAAATAAATGAAACCTTTAATACAAAAATAAAAATTGTTTTAAGAAAGAATATACATAGAATAATTAAATATATATAATTATAATTAACACATAAAAATATATAATAATAATGCTACTTATTAATATTAAAAAGTAAATAAATGCATTATTATTAAATTCTTATGATGATTAACAATAACATCAATCATTAATAATGTAATAACAAGAATACATACAAATTAATTAGGGATCAAACAAGAAACTAATACAAAAATGTAAAACAAAATATTTTTGAAAATAAGGACTATGACAAGAATTAAAAAATGAAACTGCCAGTAAAATTTTCTAAAATTAGAAATGAAATCTATAAATTATATCAAACCATAGAGACCATTTATTTAATTTACTTTAATATTTTTTATCAACATCGTATCGTCACAAAAATCAAATTGGGTTTCACCAAGTAATATTTAGTAATTAATGCAAACCGTCACTTTTGATCACTAACTTTTCCGTTAAGTTATTTTATTTGCATCAAGTAAACTCTCACCCTTCACTAACTTTGGTTCCTAATATTTTAAGCTCGTACCTTACTGTCTTGGGGAACTACGAACTATTAGTTTAGCCTAACTAGCTTGTTGTTAAAACAATTTGATCGGGACCTCGATCTATTATTCTTGTAGATCACTGAACTATATGTGTCTATCTTCGCACTTTACTGGATTAAATTTTTATGTATTAAATTCATCATATTAAAATGAAATAAATTCTTACTTTAAACATTCATAATATATTTTGTAGAAATTATGGGTATACTGGATCGGTAAAAACCTAATAGCTAAACAAACATAAAATGTTTTTGTAGTTTGGTGTTTGTTATTAGTTTAAGATTTTTTAATGGTTTTGTCATATTTATGGTTAAATCAGTTAACCATTATATTATATTGTGATGATTAATTTCTTTCAAAATTCAATAAAATCAAAAGTTTAAATGTTGTCGGCCTGATTTGTAACAATTATTATGTAATTGTATTTTTATTCATGGTTTTATAATAAACGTATTTCCCACATTGAACCACTTTTTATAATAAATTATGTGACAAGAGGTTTATTCCTCTTATTTAATAAATGGTAAACCAAAAATCAAAAATTAGTCCGAATAGTAGGTTTTACTAGTACTGGTTTGATTATTTCGGTTATAGTTTGATTTCGATTAATACGTACGCTAACTTATCCTTAGTAACAAATAAAAACATATTTTTCTAAAATCCGTAAAGAAATTAAAACGAAAAAATTCAATTATAATTGAAGATACCTTTTAATTCTTTTATAGATTTTAATTCATTCATAAATATTCTATCGAACCAAAGTCCATATATATAAAAGATATAAATGACATCAGATAACATGTACTTTGGGTTCCATCCATGTATCGTATAGTTTAACTTATCGATCCGTGACTACTTTTGATTCCAAGTATTTACGACAAAGAATTAGAGGGCATTTTGGGAAGTGTATAAGACACCGAAACCACCAAAAAACAAGCTAGATACTCGAGTAGAGGATGGTGTACAATACAGTAGTTGTAGCAATCAACAGACGAGTCATTTTCACCCTAAATATGCATGTGTCATATATATGTATATATACATACAAAATGTAATTAATTTCCCTATAAAATAAGTTATCTACACCTGCGCAAGTTGCATATAACCCCATGAGACCATAACTGTAAGGTATTCAAAATTCAATATAATCCAAAAAATATACTTAATTTATTTATATATCAAGATTTGATTGCATATATCGTATCCACACCATTACAAATTTATAACCCACCTAACCCCACTTTAACATATAATTATTTTATATTTATATCTTAATCAATTTCTTATATTCCATATAATTATATATATAATTAGTTTTTCACCCTAATTCTTATGGTTGTTTATACGTACAAGATTTTGTGGTGTTTAATTTGCTATCTTGTTGTGGTGAACCGGATTATAGATGAGATTAAACTAACCATGGTTACGTCCACTTTTAACATATAATTATTTCATATTTATATCTTAATCAATTTCTTATATTAGATTTCATGATCCCTAATCTTCCACGTACGTACATCCATTTATTTTATTTTATATATATATATATATATATATATATATATATATATATATATATATATATATATATATATATATATATATATATAATAGACCCTCTAGTATGGATTCTCGAATGTATATATGCATATGTAGTTAATCACCCTCCATAGTCCAAACCCGCAAATCGACTTCTGGAATTCAATTACGCAAACCCACATCGTTTATGAGTACATACGTATCTTATTTGTAAAGGAAGACTTAATTTTATCGTAATAAAACATGCAAATGATGTGAACTAGTAAATAAAAATACACATTTGAACATGTGTATAATGCAGTTTTGAATGAAATTAACATTTTATCTTAAGGAACATATAATTAGGATCTCAAGGTGATATGGTGGCAGCGTATTTGTTCTCCTTATAGAAGGCTCTCCACACTTCTTTCACCATAAAATCTTGTACGTCATAAAGAAAGGAAAATGTTAAAGGTTTGTCGATGATGATGCATTGTCATCGGAGGGTTGTCGAAGAACGAACAAACGACAATGAAGAGGAACGAGTTTGTAAACTATAAACGACAATGATGAAGATAAACGCGCGAACGAACGATGGTGATGATGATGAACGAACTACCATGATGAAGATAAATCAAAACAACGATGCATCATCATGATGAACTCCGGATACAACGTTTTTTGGTTGATAAATGAAAAGTGATGCATTGTCATTTTGATTGATAAACTACCGATGCATCATCGTATGTTGATGAAAAGATATTTTGCATCATCAAATGTAGATGTTTTTTTTTTGTTGATAAACCATTTATGTATCGTTGTTTTGGTGAAATGCATCAACAAAATATGAATATTTTTGTAGGTGATGGTGATGAAGATTCATACGAACTATTTCAAATTAAATAAATTTTATTGGTTTTTACATTTGAAAGTATTTCATATAAATATTTTTTTTACAGCAAAACACACATCGATCTAAATTTACTTTTAAATCTTCTAACCTTACTGTTAAATCTATAATTTTGTCCATAATGAAATCGAGATTTGTCTTTAACATATGATACCGCTCTACTACAAACTCTTTGTTATATATATATATATATATATATATATATATATATATATATAATATAGACTAAAGATCTTTTGTGAACACTTTATTCGTTGTGAACATTGTGAACAATCAAAAAATAGCTTTGAATCTTTTGAATCTTGTTAAAAATACTACCAAACCCTTCTATTAACTCATAAATCTTATTGGATCCTATGGATTTAATTGAATCCTATGAATTTGTCGAATCTTAAAAATCTTGTTGAATCTTATGCATCTTGTTATAAAAACTACTATGAACCTTTTGAATGTTCTGAATCTTGTTGTAGACACTTCTATGAACCTTTTGAATCATATAAATCATGTTACAAACAGTTTTTGATATACATGAATGATTATATGTATTTTTTTATTTGTTGACAACGTTCACAACGAATAACTTGTTCACAATGGATCTTTTATATGTATATATATATATATATATAAATGTCTGTGTGTGTGTGTGTGCGCATAAATGGATGATGAACGACGATGAATGATGAACATGGATGATAAACGATGAACCTGATGATATGAACAATGATGATGCATAACAGCAGCACACGATCCATTAATGAATAATGGACGATGATGACAAACGATGAACACGATGATGATGATTAACGTCGATGCATCAAAAATTTGTATAGATAAAGTCAAACTAAATTGTCCAACTATTTAACCTCCCTATATATATATATATATATATATATATATATATATATATATATATATATATATATACACACACACACACACACATATATATATATATATATATATATATATATATATATATAATATTTTATGTGTGGT
This sequence comes from Centrapalus pauciflorus, assembly GCA_020465985.1. NCBI lineage: Eukaryota > Viridiplantae > Streptophyta > Magnoliopsida > Asterales > Asteraceae > Centrapalus > Centrapalus pauciflorus. The sequence continues at coordinate 91,930 of JAANYP010004554.1, read as the reverse complement.
TAATGGCTAAATTATTCCATTAATATATAATAATAATTGATTTGAAAAAAAACCAACATGTTTTCATGATTTTTGCGTTCGTCCCTCTATGTAAAGTGTAAACCGCGAAAACAGGTTGATTTTCTTTATAATAAACCCTTATAATTTTACTATAATATCCGTTCGTCCCTCTATGGTTTTTGTGAATTTAACTATTAAAGCCCGATTATAATCAGCAAACCGGGTTTGAAAAACTGAAAAACCGGATCTTATAGTTAAATTTCACTATACCAAAAAGAAAAAAAAATTAATTTGAGTAGTTTTCAAGAAAAAAATAACATTGAGTGACAAAAACACAAAAACCGTGAAAACATGTTGATTTTCTTTATAATAACCCTTATAATTCTACTATAGTATTCTTTCGCATTTATTTATATTACAACTTGATACACCATGTATCTGTGGTTGTTTGTCGAATTCAATAGCTCTCATTAGTTTTCCAAGATTCTCTGATTCATAATGGTTCTCCATTAAACCTATACACACACTGAGAGAAAGAAAGAAAATTATATCCAAATGAGAACTTAACGTTCGTGAAGAACTAGAAAACCAATTTAAAACTTTAATTTTACATAAAAAAAAGTTATAGTTGATTAATTTACATTGTTTTAAAAGAGATTTTGATATTGACACCTAACATATGAAATTTTATTTGTACATAAACTCGATGAGAATTTATATAGGAAGAAGAGAGTTTATACACAAATAAAATTTTGAATTTTATGTATAAAAAAATTATATTAAATATCAATGAATTGGAATGCGTTCAAATGTGTTGTTAGTTTGCTATCATGTTTTTGTCCTTTTGTGCACATTTAGTTTTAAATTTAATATTATTTTATACAATGTACATTAAATAATTGCATTAAATATCAATGAACTGGGATGCGTTCAAATGTTTCGTGTTAGTGTGTTACTTTCTACTCTATAAATGTTACAAAGTAACAATTTTTTCAAAATGGACTCAACTATTTATTAACCTTTTTTTTTTTTTTTTTTTTTTTTTTTTTTTTTTTTTTTTTTTTTTGCAATTTTATTGTTAGCGTAATCATTCAAAACTACTTAATTAATTATGTCTATTTAATTTGTTACATACGTTTTCAAATAGCTATGGATTCACTAAGAGTTGCATTAAAAGTCTTGTGTTTGGATCGAAGATTTCAGAAAGGATTTAAAATCATAAGATTTCTGAAATCTCATTATTCTTTGTTATTCAAAAATCAACATCCCCCTTAGGATTTTAAATCTTAGTTACCTTGCATTATTCAGATTGACAATTTATTTTAAAAGTTAATGCAGATCTTTTGAGAAAATCCTGAAAAGAAAAATGTTGTATAAAGCAAATTCTTAGACAAAAAGCAAATCTCTAAAAAAAATTTAGCGAACCAAACACTCCCCTAGCGCGTTTGTATATGTGTACGTATGTTCTTCACAAGTGTGTGTTTTGGGCAGGGACAAAACTATATTGTTGTGGTCAGGGATGAAGTTATGTTGATACAGATGAGGTCAATGGAACCCAAACGTTTCTGAAAGTTTCTATTAATTACTATATGCATGTAAAATTTTTGGATCTCATAAATTTATGAAAATGGACCCAAAAATTTAAAATATGATCAAATTACACAACTTTTAATATGTATTTTCCATATTTAAATGATATATGTCATTACTTTTTGAGTTAATTACAAAAATGGTCCATGTGGTTTGTCCTAAAATTTGAATTTGGTCCCTGAACATTTAATTTTGCAGAAACGGTCCTTATTTTCATAGTTTGTTTGCAATTTTGGTCCCTCAACCTATTAAATTTTCTAATATAACCAATTTACCCTTATTTTGATGAAAACCACAATGACCATTTTTGTAATTAATTTCTTAACTTTTTTTACTCTTAATTAAACGATTTATTTTATAGTGTTAATTAACTTCACATTTTATCACAGGGACCATTTTTTTATCTTGTTTTTAGTTCATAAAATTATCTGGTTAAAAAATTCGTCATTTTTAACTATTTATAGCATAATTGTGATTCCTTTTACTTATAAATGATACACTTATCAAACCTTAAACATCATTTACATATGTAATATAAATTTCAATTTATTCAAATTTCATTCTTTGTATATTGGGTTAAGTTAGTGTTTGATTATTCATTTGGAATGAGATTACTGGATTATTATATTTTATAAATATATAGTGTAAATAAGTTAAAATATATTAATACATATTTGAATTGCATACGTCACTTATTCTACGTTGGTCTCTAAATCAAATCTACCAGGGTCAAAACACAAGATAAGTCCGGTTAAAAAATCCATTCTCTTTGAATACGGTTCAAAATATCAAATACATAATACTTAATAGTATTAACAATAATTTTCGGCCGGTCTCTTGTGTGCCAACACTTTTTGAGATCGTTGGTCTTTCTTTTTGTCATCATCAATCAATCGATATGATAATGTCTAATAAAAAGATATGGTTCATATAAAATAAATAAGTATTTAAAATGAATGAAGGGAAAAAAAAAAGAATGAAGACAAAAATACCTTTGACAAAAAGAAGAAAATGATATATATAAAATATATGGATCCCTTTTAAGAGTCGAGGATAGAGACGAAAGTCTGTTTATAGTAAAATTAAGGATAATTGTAGGCCAAAGAAAGTTGCTTGTAATAAGTTATGAACAAAGATATTATTAACGTGTCCAAATTTTCTTTAAATGTGGACTTCAAATTCACATGCATATCATTGTCTCATATCTTAAGCTTTCAATAAAATATCTCCTTTCTTTGGGGTCAATCCAACACAAATGTAACACATTTATAATCTCATACCATACAAAATTATAGTATTTAATTAATACGATTTACCTATTATATTGTTTTCAGTAAATATTAAATAAGTCGTACGATATAAAAGGGTTAAATTAAGTGTGTTGTGGAAGAGTTTAATTAGTATAACTGAATTAATTAATCAGAAGACCAATGAGGTTTCGTGATCAGCGACTGAAGGGGGGCATGAGGTATGAATTGCATACTAGTGAATACTTATCTGAGTCTAGACCCGGCAATGTTTGGGGGTTGAAGGGGATGCACCCCCTCGTGCTATCCTATAGGCAGTGCACATGACGAGTTCTAACGGGGAGAACGTCTGGCAGTGGTTCATCAAGTGCTGATGCTAAAGCTAGTAATGAAGCTGACGATGATTATAGTATTGTCACTAATACTGAAATTGATGGTAACTTTGAAACTGAAGTTGATGCTTCAATGGGTACTGATACGAAGATGTTGTGTTGAAGATGATATATAACAAGTTTGGAACTAATATTTACGCTCACCTAATGAATTGTAATTGTCAATTTCATGTTGCAGATATGGAATGTTATTGATAAAACCATTTTAGTTATGTCTATGTCCCCTTAATTATTGATTTTCTGGCCTTATTAACCATGATGGTTAATGTTGATAGTCTATTAAATATGATCCAAGCAATAATGCTGAGGTAATCATACTACCACATATTTTTTTTATATATTTGATAATGTATGTTTACCTTCTAACTATTTTATATATGCGATAATGTAATTTTCATACGAACTATGCTACCATGTATTCTTTTGTTACAAATATGTAACATTTCTACTTGGAAGATCGATAACCAAGCTAGGTAGACAAAAGAAACTAAACATCCTGGCCTAACCATACCAAAACTAAACAATACAGGAAGAACAAGAGCAACTTTAATTAATCAACCCGAAAAATGTAGTTTCGACACAAAATTATTTACCATAAGAAAGAATAAGTCATCGCAACATTAACTTACCTTTAACTAAACTTGACAATTTCTGACACCAACAACACAACAAGAAGCTGACCCTAATGAGGTTAGTCGAACCCAACGGGTTAAAAGGGTTGATACGGAATTGACACGAAAAGTTTTGGGTTGGGTTACGGTCAAACCCGGATCACTCGAATCAATCAGACTGATCCCACTACAAAAAAAGAGCCATTTAGTGGCACAAATTTTTAATGGCAAAAAATTTATATGTCACTATATATGGTGTTTTTATGGCACTCTTTTTATGCCACTAAAGTCTAATACATTTTAATGACACTTTGTAATATTATATGCCACTAAAAGTTAATGAAAATTTTTATTTCCCCCCAAATTGAAACTTGTCCGCCAACTATTTGCCCTAAATATTGCTTCATCCCTAACTCTCTGCTTAACTTCTTCTCCTATTTTGTGTTTTCCACTGTGGTCATCGCCCAGCGGCAACCACCAGCCTCCGCCCACTACCTACGAGGCTACAACCAGCGGCAGCACCTAGCCACCAGCCACCGCCCACCACCAGCGACATCAACTCGACAGCCTCCCAGCGGCAGCACTTGCTCGATTGTTCTATCACCCTACTAGTTGACGTCGTCGTCTCCTGCTTGTCACAGGTTCGATCTCTCTGTATCTCTTAGTCTCTTAATAGCCTCACCGCAACCCCCACTTGCAGCCCCACCGTAGCCCCATCGCCTCTGGGCTACACCATCGGCGGCTTCGCTTCTTCCACCTTTGGCCACACCATCGTCATCCAACTCTAACCTACTCCATTTCCGGCTACACCAACGTCCGCAGCAGGCAGTCCATAAGTTCGGAGGCTTCATGTATATATTGATTTTTCAGGGTTAGGCCTGCTTTGTGCCTGTTGAGTTTGCGATTTAGAGTTTTATTTTTGTATCTTCCTGACTGGTTGCAATTGGGATTATGGGAGTTTCATCGGAGACAAGGTTTTCATTTAGATATTTTGTTCATATATGTCAATTTAGTTAAACATGATTAGAGGAAGCATCAAAGTTTTCACCTCCTTGGTTCCATCCTTGCTTATTTAAACAATATTTTCTATGTATAATTCAGAGTTTCAGATGCAGCTTCGATTGGAATTTTCAACTCGTCGCTAAACCCTGTACGTCGATTTCAGTAAAATAACTGAAGAATGGTAAAAGCCATTATGGTTTATGAGCTTGGTGGCCCTGAGGTTCTTCTATCTCCTCTTTACCATGTGTTCGTTCGTTCAATTATATGAAAATATGTCTGTTTCCTTGTTCTCAGTTAATTATTTAATGTATTTTCAACCATCATTTAGACAATGAAAATTTCCATGTTTAAAGTGAAGTCTGACATAAATTTGTTGAAATCTTGAACCTGGTAATATGATATTTGAATCCTTTAATTGCATGAAATTTAAGAAGAGGGTGTGTGTGTTTTTGGGAGAGAGAGATTTGTGCTGTAGGGGTTTTGCACCTGATTTTAAGAAGCGTGAACATAGAGAATGTATAACTAATGTTTTTAGTAGTTACACATATTGTTACTGTAAATCTACAAGTATTGGGCATCAACTATTGTTTCTGTAATTGAGCATTCAAGTGCTTACTTTTGGTAATTGAGCATTCAAGTATTATGCATCAACTATTTAGGTGTTCTGTAAATTTGTAATTGAGCATATATTCACGTGCTTACTTTCTACTTTCAAATTGGAATTTTATGTCAAATAGGAAATTTAGTATCTTGGTCATGGTTACTGTCAAATAGGATTGCGCAGTATCTTGGTTAGTGTGTTTTGTTGATCATGTATTTGTTTAATATTTCATATTCCGGATAACTTTTCTATGGTTCCGAACAACTCACCACCCGCAAATCAAAGATCATCATCCGCAAGTCATCATAACAACGGTAAAGAGTTTTATCTTTGATCATACATGATACTTGTACTATAAACCAGTACATCGTGTAGTTTGTGTGTATATATAATTCATAATTAACTTGATGATTAAAATTGACAGGTATTGGTTCATAATTGCATCAACATGATGAGTTTTTCAAGTGAAGCTTGAAGCAAGTTAAAATTTATAACTTCTAGCTAGATGGTTATTTTGTTGGTTTTGGTATTAGTATTTGGTTCAACATGTAGACATGTTATGTACTTTTTTATTATGTATTTTAAGTATTGTTGAAAGACAAGTTAAGTTTATTATAACTAAGTGTTTTGAACATTTAACGATTTGTATGAATTGTGTTTTCATTGTTTAAATACTATTCTAATGAAATTACAACTAAATGTAAAATATTATTACATATGGATTGTTAATGTTTGTGTGAAAAAATACGTGTCACTAAAGAAATTTGTTGTTACAAAAAAAGAAAGCTTACATTTTGTGACTTAAAAAAACTGCCACTAAAATACGTAAGACCTGCAGCAGCACATCCATAAAGTGCCACGCTTTTAGTGGCACTTTTTCTTTGTGCTAGTGATTCTTTTAAGAGTCTATAGTGGCACATTTCTTGTATTTAGTGGCACATTTTCTATGCCACAAAATTGCCTTTTTTTGTAGTGTCCATTTATACTTTCAGAAAATAATTAAAAATTAAGAATATTATAAAAAAGAAAAGTAACATAATTAAAATTATAAATGTTTGAACAGGGAATATTTATATATATTATTTTAGGCTAAATATATAATTATATATATTTATTGCTGACGGAACAGAGATAAAATATACATGTCATCATCTCGATTTCCGTTGTAGTTTTAAAAGTAGATTTAGATGGATGTGTCGTTAATGTTTATCTTATCCATTTTTTTTTATTTTTGGTTAACTAATTTCAACGTTGTGCTTAAATAACTTGATATTAATATTATCAAATTTAATTTTTTATTTTTTATTCAAATATTATAAGTTAAATACCATTATAATATTACAAACATTATTTTTTTTTTATTCTAAGTTTATAAAGTTTCAATTAACTAATATTTAAATATTTCATTATTCAGTTATATCACAAAGTTATTCAAAATACTAACTTATTTTTGTGGGATCTTGCTAGAAAATTAAATATTTTTGATTTAAGTAATTAATTTTGAACAAACTACGTTAAAGATTATGTTGACTAATTACCAATTATATCAATTAAAAAATTAATATGTCATTTGAAAGATTTTAAAACAATTAATGATAATAAACTTTATGCGTATTAGGATTATTATTTTAAGATTTTAAAATATTATTTATGCATTTTTGGATTATTATTTTAAGTATATAATATTTTCTTTTAATTATGTTAACAATAAAGTTTATTGCTTTGTGGTATTATTATTATGGGTTTATTATGAAAAAAAAAAACAACACGTTTTCACGTTTTTTACATTTTCGTCCCTACATGTTATTTTTTAAGAAAAAGTCCTTTTGTTACTATTTTACCTTTTTGGTTTAGTTAAATTTGACTATTAGAACTCGATTTTTCAATTTATAAAAATCAGATTTACCAATTATAACATAGTTCTAATAGTCAAATTTCACAAAATTAGGAAAAATTTTACTTTAGGACTAGTCTGGAAAAAATAAATTGGATGGACGACAACGTAAAAACCGTAAAAACACATTGCTTTTTTCATAGTAAACTCTATTATTATTTCAATAATGTGAAACAGTTATAAATGAAAAAAATCATAACAATAATAAATATGTAATATAACTGCATAATAACAAATATACCAAATTTATATTTGTTAAACTTTATAAACACAAATTTATAAGAATTATAATAAAGTTTTATAAATAATAATTAAAAAATGAATAAGTTTGGAAATAAAAATTATAAAATTTTTAAACGGAACAACCCGGATAACAACATATAGTTTTAATTGTTATTTAGGTTATCTAATTTATCATATATGTTTTTCAAAATACAAATATAAACCAAAAATCGAATAACATAAATCAAATTCAAGAAACATCTGAGTTTAAAAACCAAAATTAAAAAGATGAAATGTGTCAACCCACAGGTCGACACGAACCCAACATGAAAAAAGACGACAAGACTCGATGCAAGACCTACATCCTAAATCTAACTTCAACAATACCTACTTCTCGCGTACGGAAAGGCTATGCAATAGCTACCGGCATCCAGATGTGTCCGTATGTTTCTAAATTTTCCATTATCAATTAAGCATACATATTGTTACCAACAAGGGCGGATATACTTGTTGACCACCGGTGTCATTCGACAACGGTCAATAGAAAAAGATTGGATTGGGAAAGACCATGGACGTTGACAAACCAGTGCTGTTGGAGAAGCCTGTTATCGAGAAGAAAAAGTAAATTAGGACAAAAACATTTTCTATATGTTATGTATTATGTGTTAAAAACACCAATAACACCTAAGAATTTAAAAGGGAGACATGGACGACTAAAAAACTGTTAAAAATAGTTAAGTAGTTGTTTGAAGCATTAAGTTTTATATCTGTTAGATATTTTTAACTCTATAATTTATGGTATAAACTTGAACAATATTAAGAATGTGAAAAAAGAAAAGAAAAGTTGATAATTTGTATATTATCGTTCATATCTTTTCAACAATTTTTAATTTATTTGACTTTTATATTATAATTATTTGCTATGTTAATTTTATAATTCGATCCGACTTTTGAAAAAATTTGAAAACAAAATAATTGAACAATATATAAACTAGAGACACAGGTGAAAACATTTTATGCATCAGTCCCTAGTTACCAATTTCATCGTACAAATTTAATTATCGTTAACGATAAACGGTTAAATTCACCGTAGGATTGGATTGTTGTTTAATGTAAATTGGTAAAATTTTTGTGTATCTCTGTGGTGATTACATGACCATGATTTCTATTTAAGTCTGCAGTTTTTAATCTAGACAGATAAACAGCTTTTTTTATAAAAAGAATGAGAAGACAAATTCTCAGTCTAGTCCACTACAATCTCTTGTCGAAGTAAAACAAAGTTTTCAGCAAAACTTGCTACGGAAATAATTGCAATAGAACAATAGAAACAACTAATATTTTTGCAGCGCAACACCGTAACACACAGATGTGTCCATCTAGATGTTTTGATGACGTACAACAAATCTATAGTTGACCAGGTAAATAATCAAATTAAATATTGCATATTTTTTTAAGTACAAATGTTATTGGATGAATCATGTTAATACGGTTTCATTGAATAAGTTGGCCGGTAAAAGAAACAAAAAAAATGCCGTTGCATTTTTTGATGAAAATTTCAAACGTCATTACATAAATTAAGCTTAAAATGATTTTGTTGCATAGATTGATAAAATGTAAAAACGTCATTATATCAATATGTGGTTAACCCTATATAATATACATGGATCAAAATATTACAATATTTACTTTACCATAACAAATTGAACAATTGCAACATTAATTCATGTAAGAACCATATATTTTTTAAAGTTGAAAACAAATATTGATGCATAAATTGCAATTAGCCAAATAAAATTTGATGTTAAATTGAAATAACAAGTTGAGTTGAACATTTGATTAGGGTTACAACCTAGGTAATTAAGTATGTATTAATAATTACTATATATATATTTTAATCAGGGAAAATAATGCTATTTTATCACCTAATCCGAATTTAATTAAAATATAATTAGGGTTTTGATGAATATTTTATGTCGTGTTTAGCCATGCTTGTATTTTGGGAAGCAATCAAAGTTGGAATAAACTAAAAAGAAATACCCAAAAATAGATTATAAAAAAACACTCAAATCCAAACCAAATGAGGCTCAAAGTCCACTTGTGGAAAGTTTCTTACGTATATAAAAAATAAAATATTATTCAATTATTAACCTACACATATATATATATTAATTAGGTGAATGTTTATTTTAATCTTTGATTAAAAAATTTAAAAAGATTTGATTCCTTTGTCTGTACAGGAAAAAGAGGCAAGGAATATTTGCTTCCGCAGGTCACTGTCAACAAATGGAAATTTTTTTTCAATAAAATAAATATCTATGCCTAAATCTTTAGTTTATAAATAATTATTTGCAAATAATAATAATAATAATAATGATAATAATAATAATAAATCATACTGGAATAACCTACTTATGCGACTCGTTGTTAATTAATGTTAAAACTATTAATGTATAGAGTTTTTTATTATGATTTTATGGAGTAATATCAAATATAAGGGTTTAATATATATAGTCTAGCAACTTTAAATAAATTACGGGTCAAGTCATATTTATTATATTTATAAAATAGAATTATGATACCCCACAGTGATTCATTTAATTTGAAAGAAAAATCTAGGTTTAACGTTAATTATTTTTTTCTTAGTTTATTGATGGTTGGTTTTACTTGGTTATGATCCATGAGCGTTATATATTATCAATATATACAATTTGAAACTTTGTTTTTATTCCAAATATTTTTTTGGTATGGAATCTGGATTATTATTACTACATGAGAAAAAAGATGATAATTTGTAGATTGTAATGTACATCTTTAGCTACTCTCAGGGCCGGCCCTGAGGGTGTGCACTAAGTGCGACCGTTCAGGACCCCAAGTTTGATGGGGATTCATCATTGACCGGTGATCAGAAAAAATGGTGAAAAACTAAAGGCTCCTTAAGTTTAATTAATGTATCTCACGTCATTAACAAAAAAAATATGTGAGTATGAAGATGTATGATTAGTAAAATAAGTGTATAGCAATGCCCTTTCAGATAAATATAATTTTGAAATTAATTATTTTGTTTAAGTTATATGAACATGTCTTAATATCATTGTTTTAAATGTTTTTTTTATGTATACAACAATTGCTAGACTACTAAAACTAATAATTTTTATATAAATTTAAAATTTTTCACATTTTAAGAGCCTACTATGTAATTATCGTACAGAGTCACCAAAATTCACGGGACGGCCCTGGCTACTCTACAAACTTAAACCCGTCACCATCAAATTTATCATTCTAAGCAAAACTAATCAATCAAAATATCGGCTTTCCAACAATTAAAATATTACAGTAATATATCGGGTTTCCAACAATTATCAAAATGTCATTCTAATAATTGATATTCCCAAGGGTTTAGAGATTCTGGTTAAATTCATTTTTACTAATTTATCACTCATATATTACGTGGATATTTTAATAAAATTTGATATAATATATATCGTCTTTTTCTGAATAGATATAAATTGAGATTTGAGTTTATATATATTGTAATATTTATGCATTTTATTAGAAATTAAAATTTATAGATTAAAAAATCATGTAGTGTATTTATTTTCTTAAAAATAATAAATTGTATTATCTTTTATTATTTACAGATTAGAAAATAAATAGAAATTATTATATCTTTTAAAAAAAATATATTGTATTTATCTTGTTTCATTTATAATAATAAGTTCTATTTATCATTTTTGATGAAACGCGTAAATTTTTATATATGAATATTTCGGTAAATATTGTATTTATCTTTTTCGGTAAATATTCATATACGACTAATAAGTTCTACTAATATATTGTAAATATTCTACTTATTATAAATATTCATTTATAATAATAAGTTCTAATAATATCTTGTCTTTATTTTTTTCTGGTACATATGTATATGTGAATATTTCAACATATAATACAAAAAAGGCATCGAAAAATTTTTAGATACGAATGCTTCAATAACACCAAAGGTGTGTTTGATAGCTCTTATCAAAGTTTGATCAGACGTAAACATCTTATTCAGTAAAAAGTTTAGAACATAAGTGCGTTTGATTGTGATGAGAGATAAGAGGTAAAAAAAACCTCTTACCATGACCCCTATTAATAAGACATAAATATTCCTCTCGTCACCACTTATTTAAAAAAACACACGCTCTGCTGTTTATTCTCTCTTATGGCAGCTCACCCCAAACCCTACCCTACCCTACTCCACCTCACCCTATGCTACCCTAAACCTCCTACCCTACACCACCCCACCCTCAACCTACCCTTAACCACCATATCCTACCCTACCCCAACTACCCTTAACCTACCTACCTACACCACCCCACCCCCACCCTCAACCCTACCCCGACCCCCCCACCACCACCCTATCTCTATCCCATTAGCTCACCGCTACGCTCATCCTACTTAACTCACCCCTACCTTATCTCTATTTCGAATTTAACTATATATTAGAAACTAAGGTTCGAATTTGACAAAGTATTCGAGTTTAGCCATTTAAATTCGAAAGTAATTATGAGTTTGACATTAAAGTCAAAATCATGCATTCAAAATTAATGATAGATTCGAATTTGTTGCCATCCTGTGATTCGAAGTTAACCATTCATTTAACTTTACTTACATATTTATCAAAGCATCTCGAATTTAATGAATATAATTCGAATTTAATTCCTAAATTCGAAACCCACTCCTTAAATTCGAATATATTGAATAAAACACTCATAAATTGACAAGATAATTAGCAAAATAATTATATATATTGACCTTGAGAATTTATGAAACAAAGAATATTAATGAAAGAATGATTTATGAATAAACAAGTTATCAGAATCAAATAAAAATAAGGAATTTAAAAGCTAGAAGACGATGATATTTATATGAGATTGATATTATGATTCTGGACAGGTTCAGTGAAATTCTGGACAGAGATTTAAAGATTTATAAAGTGGGTCAAAGATTTGATTTGACAGAGAACAGATTGAGATAAAATCCTGAGATAACTCAGGTGGTAGATTTTACATCTGTTTGATAAAGACCCAACACTGTGAGTTATAGATATTCAGATTTAACATGCTTGAATTTCCGGTTGAGACATATTGTTGATGCTAGATTAAATTGACATTCATATTATCAGCTGGATTGTGACCTGTGCACATTATGGTTCGGTGTTGCCCAGTGGATCATGATAGCTATTTGACCTATCACTTCATATGATATTGCTTTTACTGTTCACTTCAGATATTGCTTTAAGATTATTGCTATCATGACTTGATTACGTATGCTTCATCATTGCATATACTTGACATATTGATTCAGCTTGATTAGCCCTGATTGGTCTATTGTTCTAGACCTGGCTTTTTCACCAGTTCTATTGAATTGGTAATGACCTCCGATGTTCCGCCACGTTGATTTACTGGTAGCTAGCCCAGTATGTGGCTGATCCCCACAATTTAAGCGTGAGCGTGGCCTGAGCATCATCCGACTCTATGACTTCTATGTCTCAATCATGAGGGCTGTAGCGGCAGCCAAGACATATCACGCTAGATTGATGATCCGCTTGACATGCATGTTAATTTGAAAATCTATTTACTCACTAAGCATTGCTTACGGTTGCTACATTAACATTTTTTTACAGGAAAAGATAAAGGAAAGTCACCTGCCGGACCTAGTTCTTAGGTCTTACACGCTCAAGACAGAAGTTTCATAGACCTCTACTCAGCGACCCCATTTTGGTACTAATTGGATGACGATATTATGGTGATCTGGGTAGATTTATTTTGATAATATGATGGCATGAATTAGATTAGACTTGTGCCCTTTATAAGTTTAATTTAAAAGCTCAATCTGTATTAAACTTAAATCTTAATAGTTTGTACTGTAATTTAATTCCGCATCTAAAATTACTCTATCTTAGTTTGATTGATATCGTATTGCATGATGTGGGACCTAGACTGGTGAGAACCGCTCCGCAAGGGGTGGTCTTCACATTTAGTCCCTATGGATATATTTATTTACACATAACTTATATACATATATATATATATATATATATATATATATATATATATGTATATATATATGTATATATATATATATATATATATATATATATATATATATATATATATATATATATATATATATATATATATATATATATATATATATATATATATATGTTACTTGATTATAACTTATAAACTTGAATTAATTTTTTACTTCAATTTTGTTAAAGCTATTTGAATCTTTTTAAAGGGTTTGTTTGAATCACTTTGATTCAGTGATACTCTTGTTAATTGATAATTGACTTTAATCAATGATATGTGTTTGGTTTTGAGAATGAATATGTAAAATTAATAAAAACAACAAATTCATATAATTTATAAAACAAACAGACTTATTGAATTTTTTATCAGATCTCGTCAATCAAAAGTGGAATCACACATCTGACAGTTTACCTCTTATACAATCAAACAACACCTAAATACTTCACAATCTCTAATACTAAAGAAGGGATTTAAGAGTAGGGAGAAATTAATAATATGTATATCATTTTTACCCCACTTATAATTTATTAATTTTCATTTAAGACCTTCTATTCATTCATTATTACAATTAAATTATATTATACATTGACCCTTCATTATTTAAAATGATTGACTCATGTTGCTTCTTTCAATTTTTATATTTGATATATATATATATATATATATATAGGTTCAAGATCTATGGAAGACCATCTTTGACTGGAAAACTGGAAAACAATATTAAATGCACATGTTCATTACGGTAAAATGTTAAATTTAATGCACAACTACAACATACATATGTTCAAATGTGCATTATTATTGACTAGTTCACATAATTTACATGTTCATTAGGGTAAAATGTTTCATTTCATGCAAAATAACAATATGCACATGTTCAAATGTGCAATATGCATGAACATGTGTATATTACGCATTTTTGCATGAAATTAAATATTTTGTCTTAACGAACATGTATATGATATGAATTAGTTAATCATAATGCAATTTTGAACATATGTATATTATAATTTTACATGAAATTTAGCATTTTATTATAATGAACATATGCATTTGATATGGTTTTCCAGTTTTCCAGTCTAATATAGTTTTCCATGGATCTCGACCCTATATATATATATATATATATATATATATATATATATATATATATATATATATATATATATATATATATATATATATATTATAATAATAATAATAATAAAGGGTTGGATATGTTGGTAGTTGATAATAAGCATAAAATTAGTTTGATTGGGCATGTATAAATAAATATAAATTGTTGGAACAATATGGTTATATATGGTGATGGAGTTAGGATTCCTTTAATCTATATATTGAAACAAGGTATGTGTACGGGTTAGGATGAGAAAATATGCCAACTAAAACATGATAATTGCAATATATAGTTGTATTTGGTATGACTTATCAATCATCCCCACAATATTATTATTTATTTATAAATACCTTCTTTAAAAATATGGTTGATTCTTTATCCCAATGGTCGGTATTATTGTTACTTTTTTAATCTTCTATATTACACTTCCATTTTAATATTATTAACCAATTTTTTTAATTATTTATGTTTGTACGTACGTTAGATCATTCAATAATATGATAAACTATTTGGTTGCATCGTAACATTGAATTATTAATGTTAAAAATAGAGAGGCAGCAAAAGGATCAAATCATGCTAATTTGGTAATAGATCCATACATAAATCTGTGCGTTAAGTTTACGGTTCGTGTTTGTTCGTTTATTTATTTGGTTAAACTTAAAATAAACAAGCATGTACAAGAAAATACTTTCATTAATTAAATTAACCATTCTTTTCATTCTTTTGCTCGGTTAATTAATATAAAATTAATGAACAAATATGAATAAACATTTTGTCGGTGTTCATTCGGTTTATTTACAGTCCTAGTAATGGGTGTGTATACAGGGGCGGACCCAAGTGGCACGTGCCACCGGTTCTTCCGTCAATAACTTTGCTTCGTAATGAAATTTTTTATGATTTTTTGTTTGTGCAACCGGTAGTTTTTTGAACGTGCAACCGTGTTTTTCAAGTATTAAAACATTATTAGTATAATTTAATAAAAGAAATTTATAACCTTCAATCAAATAAATAAATTTGTAGTATAATTATTTATAATTTAATGTAACAAATAAAAAAATAATGAATTAATAATATAAAGCGCAAAATTAAATACCGAATAAGCCATTATTATTTATAAATTTGGTTCATTTCACCAAACTCAATATCATTATTCTTATTCAATTCTAAAATTTATGAAAATTCAATTAATATTATCGGATGTTAACCCGACCCGACCAATCTATAAAATTATAAATCGGAAACACGGCTCAATTATGTGCCACCGGCGACCGAAAATCCTGAGTCTACCACCGTATACATAACGAAGATCGGGAAGTATATACCAAGAGATATATATACGACCCTTGGAATTCAACCAAGGAAAAATGATTTTTATCTAAAAAGTGTTTGTGTGATTGTTCAATTCGAAAATGTACAAATTACTATAAATGCATCATGTTAAATTTAAAAAACAAAAAAACAAGAACGACCCACACCCATGTTACTAGAATACATATGTGGCGAGTGAAGCAAGCCTTTGGTCGTTCAAATCATACATAAGGGCTGTCACACTCCATTAATTTTTTTATTTTTGTTTTTTCAATTAAATTTTAGTTTTTGTGAAGCCGTGGAAGAGAAATTCTTTAATGTTTTTGGTGACCGGATTATGTAAAAAGTATGTTGCATTTCTAGTGTTACCATTGTTCAACATAATATATAGGACAATTTTTGACTGCTTAATTATATTCTGCCAATTATACCTTTTGGCTGGTTGGTTTCATTGTTATATTGATAAGAAATCTGCATCTGGATCTTCATTGAAGGAAAATGTATCCAGCCTTCTGCTCAAATCTATCTTTAACACACTCGACATCATTTTATGAATCGACTGTTAAAGGCATATATCCCAACAAGGGTGTACCTTGACGATCGATCATATTGTAATGTGTTTACGGAAAAAAAGCCTACATGATAGTACGTGTTTCCAAGACCATTCCTAGTTTCCTACTGCCATCTTTGTAAGGTGAAACTTGAATCCACATATTGATTGGAATAACACATTGGTATCGCTAGACCAAATTAAGATACTGTCAGGTTGTCTTCCAAAACGAAAGTAGAAGAACTTACTAGTGATCGATGTATGTTAGGTGTTTCCTTCTAACCAGTTCGGCGAACTTAGGTGCATGGGGTATAATTAATTACTCCTAGTCGACTAGCTAGTCGTGTAAATTTACGCTTTGACAAATTAAACGTGATTGTCCTGATATATGGTATGCCACAATGATGATGAGACCCTTCCGATATGAATAGGTCCAAAAGGGGTGGATAGCTTTCAAGGTGTCCCTATCTCCATGTTGTATATGATGTAAACGTACTTGAAAGAATTGGATGTAGATCGATATCACAATGTTAGGACGACAATCGATCAGTTAATTGACAATGAACTTAATGTTATGTTTATTAACTAATTAACTCATGACTAAAAACTATTTAATTAGTTTCTAAAGTTTCATAGAATGTTTAATTCGATCACTCTTCCATTATATTTACTAAAATTGTTATATTATCGATTTATGGATTGTATCTAAAATACAAAATCACATGATGAAACCTCATAGTTATTTTGAATAATTGTATTATATTGATGTACAAATGATACAATGAACGCTGACCACCTTATATAATTGTGCATAGTAATCTATATAATTGTTAATCTTTCTAACACACTTTTGCAGTATGAGCGGAAGGGAATTGCACGTTCTAGTTGGACTGAAAAAAAAAAGGAAATTTGGCATAATAGGATCGTAGAGGTTTGACAGATCACTAATCTAGAGAGAGAATAAAGTTCATTAGCATACCACAAACATACCAAAAAAATCCAGTATGCTTATAAATGAATGATTATTCACATAATTTTTTCACATGGATATGCATAAGACAACATTATAAGACATTACATCACACTGACCGTATCTTTATATATTAAGATTTAAAATATAAATATTGTAAATGATAAAAAAATCATGTGAATGATCATTCACTTGGACTACTATTCACATAAATATGCATAATTATTCACATAACTTTTAAAAACACAGAAAGTATGAATGTATGTGAAATTCACATATCATGTATGCAAAGTTAATTTAAACATGATTATGAAACAATTTTAAAAAAAGTTCATTGTAAACGTGTGACTAAATAAAAAATATATGTTCATAGTCATTTATATATATATTATCAAGTGTCTGGAACAATATTCATATATGATTTAAAATGATTCATAGAATTGTCTGAAATAAGATTAATAAGATTCGGATGATTATAACAGTGTTTGCTATAATATTCATAGAATTTCACAAAATTCATTTGATTCATCAAGATTTTTAAGTTCAACAGTTTTCATATAATTCAAAGGGTTCATTGTAGTATCTGTAACAAAAATACATGAGATTCAAAAAATATTTTGTGCTTGTTTGCAACATTCACAATGAATAAATTGCTTACAAATAATAAATGTACAAATACAAGAAGATAAAAATAGATTAAATGTCTAAAGATAGTAATTTGAAGATTTGATCAAAGTCTACACTAATAAGTACGAAGATTTGAATCATTTAAATCGTAAACAATTTTTTAAACTTAAAATATTGGAATTATGACAATTTTTCATTCTTTTAATGTGCAATTTTAACCATTTTATTCCTATTTTAAAATGTAAAGATACAAAGTAATTTATCATGCACGATACATTTATTCGAGCATAGTTAGATTTTGACATACTTTAAGTATGTATATTAAAAATAATAATAATTGCGGGCAATCAAAAGTATTTTATAGTGTATATACATAGAATACGTGTTACATAGATTTATTGAGTCATAAATAAGGAAACATCTTAAATGATACTATTAATTATGTGCCCCAAAGATCACTAGATTAATGAAATTTTTTTTGACTGGAATAAAAATATTGAATTCTCCATGGCTTTTTGCCCATAGCGCTATGCCTTGCCATATATATATATAGGGGTGGGTTCAATGGAGAACCTTATGCATCGAAGAACCTTGGAAAACCACAATGCATCGCTTGGAAAAACTGAAATGCATCACGTAGAATCTGATGCATCACGCGAGAATTTGATGCATCACGTGGAAATAATGTAGAAATCGATGCATTACGCGAGAATTTGATGCATCACGTGGAAATAACGATGCATTACGAGGGAATTGTGATACATTTGTGGTGGTGCATGGAGGTTCTTCAAGGTTCTTCGATGCATGGAGGTTCTCCATTGAACCCACCTCTATATATATATATATATATATATATATATATATATATATATATATATATATATATATATATATATATATATATATATATATTGTTAGGATTTGGATTTTAATATTAAAATATTATTATATTATGCATAAGATATTGGCAATGATTTTATATAAGATGTAGTATAATAAGTTCTTAAGTCCTAGAATTAATATAAGCTTGCAATTTGCATATAGTTATAGTTATAAACTGGATAAATTAAAAAAGTAGAAAATAATTTAACTTTGTTATAGAAAAGTTTAAGCAAATGGTTTGTTGACCTAACCTGTCCACAGTAAGTTTTGTAATAGTTTTTACCAAAACATGTGTCAAAATGTTTGTAGCCTGACAGTATAAATATGTTAACTTGGATTTTAGGTCAGGAATTCGAGTCCTACAATGAAAAAATAAAGTTTATATCTAAGAATAGAATTAAAAAGGTAGATATGTTAGTATTTCAAAAAAAATATATCATAACATGTAAATTTTTAATAAATTAATCAAGTAATGTAAATATTTATACGTCATATTAAAATATTATTATAATTGATTTGAAGTATTTGAATATTGCATTAATTTTGAAATAAAATAAAACGTAAATTACTAATTTCGTTCATATGGTTTTTTAAAAAATTATGAATCAAATCATTTAACTTTAAAAATTATACTGACAGTTATTGTGGCTGAAATTTTGTTAAATTTCATCATTTGGTCATTTAAATAATCATTTTACCCTTAGAGTTATTTAATAGTTATTATTTATATTGTTTTCATTTTTATTTATATTATTGTTAAATAATAAACTAATCTAAAAAGTTTAAAATACCTATATAATTATTTAATATAAAAGACATAAAATGATTAACAAAATACTTATAAAGACATCGATTATTGTTATTATTAATTAAAACAAAAAAATTATTTTGACTTTAGGATAATTTAATTTTAAAAAAAATAAACATTTTATAAATCATAAAATAAATTAATTACTGGATACTCATTTTTATAATATCTACATTAAATCTATTTTAGTGAGAATATAACATCTATAAAAACATATAAAATGTCGTTCTTATCATCATTATAGTTAAAAACTAAAAACAAATTAGTTTTTAACTTTAGGTTATTTTTTTAAAATCGTTAGGAAAAATTACATTTTTTCGTAAACAATTACTAGTTTGAAATTTTCAAAAAGAATTCAATATCTTTAAAATTAATTTCAAAACTTCTAACTTTTTTAATATATTTAAAACTTTAAACCTTTTTTAAAAAACTTTTAAACTATAAAAATAATTTTAAATGTATGAATATATGTCAAAAAGGTGTTTATGCCATAATAATGTAATGTTTTTTAAAAATATATATATTTATTTAATGATTTAAAAAATGTTTAATTTTTTAAAACTTCAAAACATCGAAACTCAAAACGTTATTTTGTTAGTTTTAAGTTAATAATAATAACAATTCACATTTCTTTATAGATATGGTATTATTCAATTGATGTCTTTTACATTAAATTGATTTTACTGATACTTTTAATTTCTTTAATTAGTTTATTATTTAATAATAATAAAAATAAAAATAATAACTATATTAATAATAACTATTAAACAACTAAGGGTATAATGATCATTCAAAAGGACAAATAACGAAATTTGTAACAAAACTTCAATCAAAAGGAATGTCAGTACAATTTTTAAAGTTATATAACTCAATCCATAATTTTTAATAAACAATATGGACTAATGTAATTTACCCTAAAATAAATTATTGCTCAATTTTAATTATGACACATATTTTAAAAAAAAACTTTTATTTTAAAAGAATCACCCGATCCTATAATCCAACTCTTGTTAGGGCATAAATGATAGCAATTAATTTTAATCCTGAGAATCGGTTCAAGTTTCGGTTTATCGCGTTCGTCTTAATTACATGTTTTCGTGTCATAACCATATCGACCCATTTTAACCCATTTATTTTCGTGTTGGTTCCAACTCATGTCAACTTTCTTAATGTAGGTTCGTATCGACATGTGAGTTGACCCATTTAGTTTTTTTTTTAAATTTTTTGTTTCCTAATTCGACTTTTACTGTTTAACTGTTTTTGGTTTCAAATTTTCGCTAACTAAAGTAGGTATTTCATTTTTTTGTTCAATTTGAATTTGAAAAGATAACGAAATTACAAAATCCAAATAACAATTTAAATAATAAGTTTGGCCTAAAATAAAGTAATAAATATTCATTATCCAATATATGTATAAATTACATATCAGTTACATGTCGATGTATTGTCAACCCGTTTTGAGTTTGTATCATCTTTTGAGTGTCGAGTCGTGTCGGAAATTGTCATCGATCGTCATTTTGACAACTTTAATTAATTCTAAAATATGATATTATAAAAATAGTCATCTTATATAATTCATTTTTCTTTTTCTAAGTTCTATTTTCAACATCATGCATATGAGATTATATTAAACTAAGTTAGAGGGAACCAATACATACATGCAAGGGTCAACCTGGCCAATTTAGAGATGCTTTGCGGCACCTACTATAGAATATCAATGCACCGAGAACAGACAGCTTAATTCAATTTCGTAGATCTATTCGACTCGACGTGTTACAAAACTAGTCATCTGTAACACGTTAAAATCTAATTAACTAGTTATGATTTTTAAAAGAAGAAAAACCACATGTCACAAGCAAAAAGTCAAGAAAACGTACGTAAAACTAGCTATTAAATAATCCATCCCCCGATCTTTTATGACCATCATGACCTATCATTTTCACTCTAGACTTTGATACGTGTAGCTGGTGTCTGTCTAGATCTGATTCTTACTCAAAATTCTAGAACTTGTTATAGGAGTTATTAATTATCGAGCCATATCCTTCAAACTTTAGGGGGGTCTTCGGCCTAACCTGTTGCTAGATCGGTCACACTTCGCCCCACCTCACCATAACACATTTCATGTACGTTATATCTATAGCTTAATTGGTGTTAACTTTTTTAAGAAATAGCAACTGACTTTTAACATATTATTTGTTTGGTTTTAAATTTATAACATCTATAAAACTCTCTTAAATGGTTATTTTTAAATTATGTTTATTAGAATATGTGTTTTTTACACCTCAAGTCTTTATAAGTTTTTATACCAATTCATTTATGATAACTTGTTTTCATTTTTCTCAATTATTGGAGTTTGCATGCAAATGCAATCGATTGTTATTATTGATTCCAAGTGGAAGTGGGCAGTCTCCAAACATAAATTCTGCAATGAATGACAAGACTGTGATATACCTAAGGGAGAAAGCTACGTATGATTTGATGGTAGATGGTTGGAAGGTATGAAAGATACAAGACCCAATGAAGTCTGGCATCAACATTATTGTCATTTTTATAATGATTTCTAGGTTTCATTTCCGAATTTACATTTTAATTTTAATGTTATAAAATGGTTTTGTCAACAGTAAACAACATAATACCTATATTTTAATCATACTTTAAAATCTATGTATTGTCTTTAAGAAGACTCGAACTTTTAATCGTAAGATATATTTTAACATCTGGTACAGCTGGATTTGAAACACTTTGGTTTGATCGACGGTATGTAATTAAATTGTGTATGTTTGATTTCATTGTTTATCTCTAAATTTGATGTCGTGAACATGGCTTCATTTGAGCCATCAATTGTCTAGGTCTACTCATTACTTCATTAGCCTATTTAAATTTCTATTTCCGTTTGTTTGTTTTTTTTTTTTTTAATTCGCATGCATATATGATTAATTTTCACAAACTTTATTTCTCTCTAAAGTTCAAAAATCTTAAAGCAACAATATGGTTTATTCAAGTAGCTTTCTATTACACTCGGTCATTTCGTCCCGACTATTATGATTATTACCCTAGCTAATTCAGGACACCTACATCATGTAGCCTTAATTAATTAAGATGGATTTCTCGGTGACAAAATAGAGTTATTGCAGGATGAAATCTGGTTTGCTAGCATTGATCTTAATGAAGTATAGGTATATCTCAATAACCAAGTATGCATTAAGGACATTTTAGAAATGCTAAATGTATTTATGATTAATTAATACATAATAATTTTGGAAAATTAATTTTTTTTAAAAAGATCATTAAACAGAATTAGGAAACACATTTAGAAACAAATAACACATTAACAACATTTCCTAATCTCACTCCCTCTATTCCCTCTCTCTCACGCACTTCGGCTCCCTCTCTCCCTCCTCGCTCTATCTCTCTCACAGTCATCCTCCTCCTCTCTCTCTCTATCGACTGCCACACCACCATCATCCACTTGTCTCGGCTGTCGTACCACCACCAACCACCATCGTCGTCATCCTCTCTCTTGGTTACACCATCGTCTTCCCGGTATCACTCTTCCTCTCTGAGATGACGATGACAAACACACATCGATGATGACGACGACGAATATGGACCGATGATGATGATGAAGATGGAACAATGATGACGCTGATGATGAATCGATAAACGAGATGCATGTTTGATTGAACGATAAAGAGATGCATGTTTGATTGAACGATAAAGAGATGCATGTTTTGAAGGTATATATACAATCTTTCTTTCTCCCACACGACCACACACATAATAATCCTTTAATTAATTATTTCATGAAAATTTTATAAATGGTTAATTTTTGGTCTTTGCTGTGATACATGATGATGGCCGAAGATGTGAATGAATATGACCAAAGAAAGATGATAATACATTTTAAGATGGCCGAAAATTGTTAAAGATGATTGAGGATGATGATTTATGTGAAAAGAATTGAATATGGCCGAAGAAAGCCGAGAAAGCCAATATGCATCACGAATAATATGAATATGATCGAAGAAAACCCAGATGCATCACGAATTAAATGAATATGACTGAAGAAAACCGAGATGCATTATGAATTGAACGATAAACATTAAATGCATCGACATTTAATCATATTTTTTGAATTTGTTTAAATATTGCAATTTTGAAGGTATATCAATTAAATTTATTTAGCATTAATTTTCTAATTATTAATTAGTTGAAAAAATCAATTAATATAAAATTAAAATTGATTTGACTAGATATATTATTTTTTTCAAAATACCCCTATGCATATCATATATGTGCGCCGCGTGAAACATTTAATCTAAAGACTGTGATTGGTTCTTTTTAGGTCCCCGATGCACATGGTTTTCCATGGAACTTGACCCTATATTTATATCATAAATGCTTATGTTGAAAAACCTAAGTCTAACCTCACATTACAACATATTCTTTAGCAATGTTGTCAAGATCGAGATCTTACCTAGTATCATTTTCGTCTCTTCAAAATCGAGATCGTAGGATCGGATTGGAATCGTAAAATCCTACCATAAAAATCACTACTTCTTAATTGTTTTTCTAATTAGTATAATTTGTGATTTTATATTATAAGTTAATTATATAACACTTAAAAAAAATTAATACAATCAATAGGAAAAATATTTATACAATATGATGTTTATGGTCATCCAAATTAAGTCAACGACTAATCATACATCCTATAATTTGACTCACTATCCTAATAGATAAAAGGGTTGGATTTAGGTTGGATCGAATCGGTAAACGATCCCACGGGAACCCGGTTTAAAGGGTCCGGACCGAGGACCGAGTAAAAGGTAGGATCGGATCGGCGACCGATCCTACGAACGATCCAACGATCCTACATCGGATCTTATTAAAAAATATACTACACCGATCCTCCTCGAAATCACTTGGTAGGATCATAGGATCGACCGATCTTAATTGTGATCATAACAACCATGTCCTTTAGGGTATATAATGAGTTTTGAGACATTTAAAAAGGTTCGAAAGACAAACATCATACAAGCAATAAGTAGTTCTAGATTGTACATCTTAGGTCCCACTGAATAACCCAAGTATTTGGTGAAAAAAGTTCTTACTTCGAAATAAACAAGAGCATGACAATTAAACACGACTTGATAATATTAACATGATTATTAACAATGTAAAATATTGGTTTGATACTTTGAAACCATACATATATTATATATTAATTACTTAGTAATCTTGTGTTGCAAACATTGGACTGATAGACTAAAATCATACATTAATCACCATTTTGTTTAACCGAGATCAGGTTAATTAGGTGGGTAAATCATATATATACGAATTACATCATATACAATTGGGGTATTTGTGCAAAAAAGCATTAAGTTAGACAATTATTGTGATTAAACCCTCGATCATTTCTCATCGCACAAAAAACAAATTTGCTGACCTGATGAATCAGTTATAATTTGCTGACCAACTTTTCATCTCCGACGAATCTTCTTTCTAGCGAACTCAATCGTCTGTGTTTAATTATTCTAATTCACATTTATTATTGATTTCTTTGTTCAAAACTGTTTTTTTTTTTGTTGGAGGTTACTTTTTTTACGAAATAAGGGTGATTACTAATGACTTGTCATTACGGTGGTCTATGACTTTCAATCCGTGATATTTTGACGGTTAGTTTGAGTTTTAATCACAAAAACCCAACTAATATATTTTTCGCACAAATAACCCTATACAATTCTATAATATTTATAGGATTCGTCGGCATCATATGTCTCTTAGAATGTTTAATCCAGTTATATAGTGCATTTAACCCAAGGCCATGTCGATCAGAAATTCACCAATTAATTTGATCATCAGTTAAAACCTAAGATAGTATTTAATATTAGTGAAGTCACATTGTCTCATGATGAATTAATCTACAGTTTGTGATCAAAGTCACTTCTCATTTTTTTTCAATGAATCCATTCCATCCTAAGTGGTTCAAAGTACGTAGATGTCAATTAATGACTTACATTTGACTAAAGGCTAGCTGTATTTAATGTTAAATTATACATCTTAATGATATATAATTTAATTTTGAAAATGCAATTTTACTGTTGGTGTACGTTGTCGATGTCAATCGAATTTCAAATTATTTGAGTAATGGATTTTTACCGTAGATTTTATGTTTCCAACCACTAGACTAGCTATTATTAAGAAGAGTTATTATGATTACATAGGATAGAAAGAAAAATGTCAAAGTCATACCAATTAAATAAATAAATGAGAATTATGCCACACCAAACAAATTATAATCAGTCAAACTATAACAAACACAGTTTTTACAATTATCATATTTTGGAAATTTGAATCCATTTTTACGACCTATCAATACTTGCATGCAAAATCTAGAAAATGAAGTGCGTTTACAGATTCTTAATAGAAATTTCATCAATTCTAAAAATCAAATTTAATTATAATAATCTATATGATATAGTCCTTCGGGGACATCCGATATATAAAAGTTGTATATATTGGAACAAATCAACCGAAACTAGGTTGGCATTCGGATTTTTCTTGGTTTTGGTTTTTCCAAATATTTTGTTTCGAGTCGATAAACTTTCCAATCTGATCGTGTAAAGTTTTGTTGAAATTAAGGAAAAAACTAGGATCGGACCAAACCGAACTGGTACATGCACTATTAGGTTCTATTCTTTTGGTTATGTTTTTAGGATTACTGCTAATTAAGCACCATATATATACATATTGAAACTTTACACATTGGATGATGTAGGGTTAATTAATTCCCAAAAAAGAAAAACCACCAACGTAGTCGATTGCTATCATAATCCATACATGAATGATTCAATGGAGGTAATTGAATGCTAGTCCTGTTGAGAAACAAACAATCAAGATTCAATCGATGATTCGTTCTATTTCTCTCTAATAACTGCTCATCATGTATTCTTGTAATGACGACTAGGGTTTCTCAAGGATGAGAATTAGGGTTTTGGAATGCATAGAAATCATATTTATATGATAAATTAAACCCACTAAGGAGAAAACTTATCTAGGACCTAATAGACCCTTAACATATATAGCCGTGGCCGGCCTATATCTACAAATGAGACATGGGTGCGTGTGGCATGCTACACGAGCACCTCTAGCGTGTTTCTCACATTAAGCTAGTCGTTATACAAAGTTGACATCACTTGTTATCTTACATAGACATATTTCCATCTCATCGATCATTATGTTCCAATATAAGTTTACGTAGGTCTAGCAATATCATGAGTCAATTATGTACGAGCATGTCATTTCGAACAGTTTAATAACTTGAAGAAATGTTTTGTACTAGTAACATAGATGGATCAAAACTAAACAAAATAATGAATGAAATGAATTCGATCACATGTGTCTAACGAAGTCTTACAGATGTTATCAGACTTAAGGACCAAAAGTGAACTAAAACAGTCATGAATATGTAATGACATGTTACTTAATTATGTATGATCGATCATTCAACAATTCGATCATGAGGTAAAAACTATTATTATCGTTGTTATTATCATTATCATATATGGACAAGACCAATATATATGGTGTGTGTGTGTCAAAACAAATATGCTTGCCCATTACACAAAGGACACCATGCCCTTAAATGCATGCCAGTGGTAGTTGTTGCATGGCTCTTTCACAAGATAAAAGGTGATGATGGGTCATTGTATTCAATGATACAAGAGCCTATTGAACTACTACGAGTTGTTTATTGTGGGAATTGTCACATTCAAAATAACTTATTAATGGACCATCCTTTATATATTAATTAATTATTTCCTTCATGTTTTTTTGTTTTTCCCTAAATAGTCAAGAATACCAATACTCTTTTTGGAAAAATTTTATGCTCCACATGTCCAAAAGAATACCTATAACACCCCAAATAATTAAAAAGATAATTACGTATCTTAATGAGGATTGAAAAATATATTTATGAATAATAATTATTAATTGGGAAGCAAACGCTATTTATAACCATGTATAATATTTTTTGGAAATGAAAGTTAGCAAAATGCTAATAAGATCAAATAAAGATTGGTTGGTTGCAGGGTGCATCTTGGATTTACAGTGAAATTTGGAAAGCTAAAGGAAGTCAAACATCAAAACTTTAACCCCCTCCCTTTTTCATGGTTATTTATGCGTGTTCTTGTTACTAGAGACAAAAGAGGTGAAGAAGAGAGGAAGAAAGTTAGGGTCGTGAGGAGTTTGAAATTTGAAGAGTTATGAAGCTCAAAATCGTGTCAATCTTGTGAAAAATGAGGTATATTTTTTCTCATTATCTTCTTCTTTGTTTTCTTCCCCACGGTTAAAAGTTAGGTGCATCAGATAATCTAACAAGGGTATACAAAAGACGTTTAGGGAAACTTAAATATATGGTTATTAGTTTATTTTTAAAGTCATTAAATAATATATAATTACGAGTTAATCTTCTCGCGTGATGCATCAAATGATCGTGCATGATGCACAATCCCTATAAGTCCCTAAACTAATTAAAACTCGTTGAATTGGTCCAAAGGTAACTTGGAACCTGCTAAACAGATTATCATGTTTAACTTATTTTGTAAAAAACCATCAAAGTAAACATCTCTTTCGATCAAGTCCCCCATTCATTTTATTTTTGTTGTTTTTGTTGTTGTTGATGTCGTTATTAAAAAAAATTAGTTACATTAAATTATTTATTTACGTTTTTAAATTTTTCGTAAGATTTAAAATTATTTTTTATATATAATTTGAATTATGTATTTACTTTTATATTACAAGTTATTTTTTAACGATTATATATCATATCAGTTTTTATTTACGATTATTATATGAATTCTTCAATTAACTTTTGTATATTTTGAATGGATAAAAGTATGATTCATTTTGATTTTTAAATTCTCAAGTGTAAAAAATTACAACCCATTTCATTTTTCCAAATGAAAATTGTTACGAATATTTGTCTACGATCCAAAAAAACAATGACAATTAACTAAAATAGCTACAGTTATTCTGATTTTTTCTTTCGATCGCCATCCACTTTTAAATATTGACCGTAAATAAATAGCGTAGTTATATTCATTTGGAAAAACAGAATGGATTGTCGTAATTTTTTAATATTTACGAACGAAAAACTATATATGACAAATAGATTTTCAATTTTTTCGAATGAAATAATCTGTAGAGCATTCCGTTTTTCTGAACGAAATTGAAAAGGTGAAAATAAACATAATTGAATATCCAAAGTTAATAAAAAAAATAAATATTAATTTTAAGAAAAATCTAAAATCGTAAATAAATGAGTTTATTGTAATTAAAGTATTATCAATAATAGTAGTAATAATAATGAAAGTAACAGGGGACTTAATCGAACATTTTTATACTTTCATGGCTTTTGCAAAATATATTTAAGCATATTAACTTGTTATAACAGGTTAACTGGTGAATCTAAAAGATTTAAGCAGTTTGTGGATGTAAAATCCCTAATTTTAAGTACATGTAATTTACAATTTAAGACTCAATTAATGTAATAATGTATTATCATTTCAGTTTAAGCAAATTTCGTTCACAAATTTAAATGTGAAAAACAATGAGGAGAAATCCTCATGGTTGTCTTTTGAGCAAGCATAACCATGAGAAACCGACTTAAAATCGGTTTAAATGAGGAAATACAGAGTTGAGGGGTATAACGTGCAAATGTGTCAAAATAACAAATAAAAGGGGAAATAGCCTTTCATTTTCACATTTCACATTTCACTCTCTCTCTCTCTCTCTCTCTCTCTCTCTCTCTCTCTCTCTCTCTCTCTCTCTCTCTCTCTCTCTCTCTCTCTCTCTCTCTCTCTCTCTCACCTCACGGGTTTCATCAAGAACACCCAAGAACATCAAATTAAAGTGCAAAATGTTGGATACAAGTTGCTAACAAGAAACTATACTCAGTACAATCATCAATTTGAGGTAATACTTGTTAAATATTGCGATTTTTAGAGTTTTTGGTTTGGTTTTGGTGTGAACAGAATCATAAGATTATGGTAGCAAATAATGCATGTTGTATGTTATTATGATTGTGTTCAAATCAAGTATAAGGGATGTTATATACCAAATTTCAGTTTCAGATTCCACCTCTAAGTACGATTTTGAAATCAAGTGTGTGTTTTCAGTGTGTGTTCTTCGACAATGAAGAAAATGGACAGATTTTTGGTATATTCAAGAGATGTTTTAAGTTATAAAGTGTTAAAATAGTACTAATAAGTTCATATCTGCAATTTTAGACTCAAAACAAGCATAAAATAGATAAAAGTCAAATCTAAAAAAATGTTAGAAAAACGTCTAAGTATGAAACTCGGACCTGATGAACAAAATTCGGATCATCCAAATTGGGTCAACTGTTCATCCGAATTTCAGATGAGGTCACAAACATAATTTACTAAGGATGGACCTCGGACCATCCGGATTTCGGGTACAAGTCTCGCAAATTTGAGCGCAATCGGAGCACATTTGTAGAAAGTCAAGCGCAGACTGGGACGCAGCCCTGCTCCCCAACCGAGTGCTCAACAGAATGATTTTTGCTGCCAAAAGACACGATTTTTGACCCAAGCGCAGGGGGGGGCGCAGGCCTGCGCCCAACCCATTAAAATAATTTTCAGCGTTTTTTTAGGGTTTTAAGGTTGCCTATATATATGAGAAGCTGCCATACGAAAATACACACATATTTTGAGGAGAAATTGAAGAGAAAACGAAGAAGAAAGTCCCAGATTCATCAATCGCGATGTAGTCTGCGCGAAACCAACGGCGAAGGGTTGGGGGTTTGGTTCCTTCTACGCTCCATCTTTCTACCATCAATCCAACAACTACGAAACTTGTTCCTGACAAGTTCAATGTTTCTTATGCATTGGTTGATGATCATACTATTATCGTTCAAGGGTTTGTTTGTTAGCTAAGTATTTATGTTTTTCGTTGATGCATTATTGTAACGAACGATATTTTTTATTTAGTTTTTTGTGTGATTATTATTTAAATATATATTCCGTTCGCTTCTATTTATATATTTATCGTAAGACGCGTCGTAGCCATGTTACATATCGTGCTGAGCTCATTAGACTAGGAGTTAAGACGGACTGTGAACATGACACGATTCGTGCCCAAAATACGGTTTGCGATAGATGTGATTGTCATAACTATGTCTATGTGGTTAGGTTACAACGATAATTAATCGGAATCATAAATAATTAAATAATTAGCAACCCTAGATCGATTATCCATAATTCCACCCAAACCTTAAACCCTAAGTCGTTGGCGTCCTTATTTTCTTTAAGTTTTTGTAACAAAGCTATAATTAATTTTCCAAAGTTCATCTCAATCACTTTCCTCCTTCAATTAGTTTAATAATTCGTTTTTATTATTTGTCAATAACTATCATAGAATAATATTGATAACCACATGCTCCCTGAGGAGACGATCCCACTTACCCTAGTTATAAGTTAAGGTGATTGGTGTTTTTATAAATTATTTTTGAACGCTTTACGACGAGCGGTTGTCAAAATGGCGCCATTGCCGGGGAGCTAGTGCGCTTATTAACTTTGTTTTACGGTAGTTGTTTAGGTTCACGTTGTCAAAATGGTGTTTTTATAAATTATTTCTGATCTGTTCTTTCACAGCCCAGGGAATTAACCCCATTCGAACTATCAACTTGATTTTCCCTAATTAAATCGTCCTGAATTTACTTAGTATCTCATATAAACTCAATTCAATCATTTGCTAGCAATTAACACCATTAATTAATAAATTCAAAGCCAAGACTTACTTGAACTTAAAGATGAAGATAATTAATCGAGTTGTATTTAACTATGTATTTAAGGTATAAAAGAGTTGGTTTTTAATGGAAATGTGTCGTAGAATGTGCTAGTATTGATAAATTTCATTCCTTGTGCAGGTAACCATTTTAAGTTTAAGTCTGGAAAAATTGAGCAAAATCGAAGAACGTTTGTAGATAGCCAAGCGCAGGGGGGGAGGGGCGCAACCCTGCTCCCCAACCGAGTGCTCAACATAAGGAAACTGGCTGCCAAAGACTAGAAGCGTAGAGCCAGACGCAGCCCAAGCGCAGACCCAGGCGCATGGGGGGCGCAGGCCTTCGCCCGCGGCTGCGCCCAACTCATAAAAATAATTTCCGCACCGTTTTTAGGGTTTTAGGAGTTGTCCATAAATACAAAAGCATTCCAGATGAAAACGGGTCGCGTTTTTACTAGAGAAAAGCTTAGAAAAAGGATACGGTTGAACGAATACGGCTACGAAGAGCGAACGAGACAAGCTACGGCGCTGCTTAGGATGAACCCACAACTCTGGAGTATCACACCAACGATGACTGGCTAAGCTCGCATTAATCATTCTCGGAGGAAGCACAACGTTAAGTGTTTATTTCTACGAACGATTTCTTATGTTTGCATGGTTTTTATTGTTTATGCTTTGATCGTAAACGAATGATTGTTATTTATTTGGTTACGTTTCGTAAGATAGTTCGTTGATATTTTATTATTCGTGCCGAGTTATATGTTAATTAAGACGAGTAATCAAAGTAACACGCGTTATGCCCTAAATCATGTAACGATACTATTAACAATTATAAAAAGGTTATGTCTATGTAATCTTTATATTGTTCATGAAAGTAAACACGAAGTGAAGTGTGGAATCCGGGAGTAATTATCTTTGTTAATTTATTTAATCAATCAAATCAATTAAGTTTTCTTTTTACAACCGCGCAAGTAACTAGTTTTATAAAAGCAAGTAACAATCTCTTCACAAAGTTTTCACTCTTCCAAGTAATTAAATTTACAACGCTAGTTGCTCGAATACCCGTAATTAACCTCTCGCTCCCTGTGGATACGATCCCTACTTACCCTAGCTTCTATGGTATTTAGCAGTTATTTTTTGCGAGGTAACGACACTCGTATCAATAATCACCAATTGTTGAACCCTAATCTCCCTTTTCACTTGGTTGGTAATTGCTGTTGCTGCTGGATATGAATTCACACACATAACACCTTTTTCAACTCTGGAATTAAAGTAAAGAATGAAAGCAACCAAGCAACTATATACGTTTTGGTTTTAACTCGGTTCGACACCCAATATCCGATCCCGATATCTCAAAGCACGAATTTATTATCACCGGGTTCCAAATTAATTAATAATCACCAAACTTGTAATCTTTTATAAAAACTCAATCCATAACCCGGTTAACTCAAATTCGCCTTACGTGACAATTCCACATATAACTCAATAATCCGCCCAAATCAATAATCATATTATAATTAACTCAATTGAATAATTCCACGTACCTTTTCTAAAATTGAAATGTTACACTTTCATAAGGGTATAATTGTAATTTTATTTAGCATAATATAAAACTACTTAAATAGTTTATTGTTTAAAAACTTATGGTTTTCATAAACCACTAAGGAAAAAGTAATCAACATAATTTAGGTGTTGGAGTTTTTAAAATTATAAATTCAACCTCTAGCAAGTTCATGTATGCTGCATGTTAAACATTAATAAATACATAATTGTCGTTTAGAAAATAAAATTGGTTTTAATGGTATAACCACAACATTACGAATACACATCATTCGATGCTTACCAAAAGAAGGAAAGATACAAAAAGAATTAATAAAGTGAAAAGGACATATCAGCCATCTCATTTTAAGAAACCTGTACTACAAAGAAATAATACAAAAAGAAGGTCTTATATGAAAAAGGAAAGTCTCCTAATAAGCCGAAGGAGGGAAGTCCAAGGAAACATATATTCGGGACTTTCTCCAAAGCACGAGGAGGATCGACCAAAAGAAAGGAGGAGCTTTGCTATAAGTGGTAAAGAGCCTCTCAATATAAACCCATGTGTAAACCAGGTTAAGCATTGAACCATTTTTATTCATCTCTTTCAATATCCATATATTCCACCATTTTCTCATACTTACTTAAGCATCGGAGTGGTTTTGCAGGGACACTCCCCTGCAAGATCACTAACGAGTTCGTTCTGTTTCAGGAGCAATTGAACAAACATTTGGCGCCATCCGGGGGACACGTGTGAATGGCGGGTGATATGGAAAAAAATAAACAAGCTGAATACCCACCAGGTTTTACACTAGAACCTCAGTCAGGGAGTCTGGGACACCAAGTTGGGGGGGGGGGGGGGGGAAGTGCTATAATCAGTAGGGGATATGTAGAGAAGAACTATGAAGAGCTCTTGGTTTTGGTTAAAGAAAGGTCTTGGCAGTTAAAGCAACTCCGGTTAAAAGACGTACAGGTCCAACTTTTCAATTCTGACGAGGAGATGGACGAAGAAATAGAAGCAGAGTGACCGAGAAAAGTAACGGAACTTGTTGCGCAAATGCAAGAAAATCAAAGGAGCTGGTCACTCCAAGACAATAGAGAAAAAGCACCAGCAACGGTAGAAGTGGAAATCCACTTGTCTGATAAAGAAGGCGCTCCTTCAGGGGTAGAACGCCAACGGAGGAAGGAGCCCAGCAAAGGAATCGATCCCCATCGTTTTCAGCGCCAAACCCATCAGGAGAAACAGTTGAGTTTCGCATGGGAACCCAGTCCTTTCGCACCATGGATAGAAGATTTTCCCCTGCCAGAAGGTTTGAAACTTCCCTCCAATGTAGGGATCTACGACGGAGTGGGAGATCCAGATGACCATATGCGTTCTTTCCTGGGCGCAGTAAAAATATCTAAATGGTCTATGTCGGTAGCATGTCACATGTTCCCGATCACTCTCAAGGGAACAGTGAGGCTGTGGTATGAGAGTCTGATGCCGGGGAGTATACAGGATTTTGGCCAGCTTAAAGACCAGTTTAGGAGTCATTTCATGCAACAAAAGAAATACACCAAAACTCATTTAGAGGTCCATAACATTAAACAAGCTCCTGAAGAATCACTGAGGGATTTTGTGGAAAGGTATAACCAGGAAAGCCAGCAAGTCAAGGGCTTGCATGAAGATATCAAGATATCAGGTTTCATACATTGGCTACGGATAAAGCAACTAGTGGAATTGATGTCAGCCAATCTCCCAACAACATACCAGGAAGTCCTGGACAAAACATATTCTTTCAAAAGATCAAAAGAAACATATACGCAGGCCCAAACAAGTGCGAAGAAGGGAAGCGACAGCCAGAATTCTAACAGAAACCAATGTCACAGGTATAAAGACAGTCGATCTCATAGATATCAGCGAAACGGATCTAGACGAGATAGCAGTTACAGCCTCCTGACCAGCCTGTCCAAAACTCCAAAAGAGATTTTAGCAACGGAGCCTGTGACTTCCTCATTTAAGCCACCAGCTCGCATGCCCAGCAGAGCTAGAGAAATGGATAGAACCAAGTATTGTGACTTTCACGAGGATCATGGACATGAAACAAATAACTGTATAGAGTTAAGAAAGCAAGTAGAGGGCGCTGTGAGATCAGGGAAGTTGACACATTTGGTAAAAGGAATTAGACAGGGGCATCAAATGAAGGCCTCACCGAAAAAATTCGGATGGCAAGGAGATAGTCTTCGAAGCCGGAACCAAGGCCCAGATCCCCAGTAGGCGAAATACACATGGTAAGGAGACGGGAATGCTTCAGAGGAGAGGATGAATACACACCCTCTGAAGAAGAAGAAATACGAAGAGTAAGAAAAGGAGATATCTTTTTTCCTCTACTAAAAGGAAAGGGATCCTGCAAGCCAGTGGTGATCTCAGCAATTGTGGCCGATACCCTGATGCCTAGTTTGTATATGGATGGAGGCAATTCGTGTAAAATCATGTATGAGCATTGTCTACTGTAAATGCCACGATCGGTAAGAGAATTGATAAGGGCTCCCGGAGGTCCGTTGGTTGGTTTCTCTGGGGAAACAGCTTGGCCAGTGGGGGAAATATCCCTGCCAATGACCCTGGGAAGATACCCGATGAGCCGGACCGAAATGATAGACTTCACAGTAGTACGGTCCCCTTCGCCGTATAACATCATCATCGGTAGGACTGGCATGAGAAGTTTTAGAATGGTTGTATCAACCATACATAGACAGATCCAATTCTTAACAAGCGAAGGTATAAGCCATTTAGATTCGGACGATAGTCAGCCACCAGGATGGCGAGAAGTCAGGGATGTGCAAGGGAATCAACAAAAGCAAGAGGAAGTAGAATTATATGATAATTAATGAAAAATATCCGGAGCAACCTGTTCTTGTCAACATGCAGTTAACTCATCAGGTAAAAAATTCCATAAAGCAAATTCTCATAGCCTACTCAGATGTATTCGCTTGGCGACCAAAAGACATGACGGGTATACCTAGGGAAATTGAGATAGAAGGTGAAGGACGTTACATCACCACCCACAGGCTAAATGTAAATCCATCACATGCACCCAATTGCCAGAAGAAGAGAGGAATGGCACCAGAGAGAAGTAGGGTTGTTCAAGAAGAAGTCAAAAAACTGGTCCAGTCAGGGATTCTAAGAGAGATCAGATATCAGACCTGGGTAGCTAACCCAGTTATGGTCAAGAAGGGAGATGGCACATGGCGGATGTGTGTGGACTTCACAGACTTGAATAAAGCCTGCCCTAAGGATTGTTACCCTTTGCCGGAAATAGATTGGAAGGTGGAATGCCTGGGAGGTTTCGATTTCAAATGTTTTCTGGACGCATACAAAGGCTATCATCAGATTCAGATGGAACCTGGTGACGAGGATAAAACAGCTTTCCACACTAGTCAGGGGATCTACTGCTACCAGAAGATGCCTTTCGGGCTTAAAAAAGCGAGGGCAACTTACCAAAGGCTAGTGGACAAAGCTTTCAAGAGTCAAATAGGGAGAAACCTGGAAGTGTATGTAGACGACATGGTGATCAAGAGTAGATCTACCAAAGACCTCCTCAAAGATATCGAGGAAACCATGCAAACCTTGCGACGAATCAACATGAAACTGAATCCCAAAAAGTGTTCATTTTGGAGTAACGGAAGGAAAGTTTTTGGGATATATAGTTACCAAAGATGGGATCAAGGTCAATCCTAAGAAAGTCAAGGCCATCCAGGACATGAAATCACCTAGCACATTAAAGCAAGTTCAATGCCTTAATGGGAGGATAGCAGCCTTGAACCGGTTCTTAGCAAGGGCATCGGAAAAAGCCTTACCCTTTTTCAAAGTGCTGAAGGCCTGTTCTGTCAGCGGAAGTTTTTCATGGGGAGAGGAGGAAGAAAATGCTTTTCAGGAGCTAAAAAAATTGTTAAACGCAATACCCACACTGGCCGCTCCGATCCCAAATGAAGTACTCACAGTATATCTAGCCGCCAGCACGGAAGCCGTAAGCGCAGTTCTAGTGGCAGCTCGTCCAGGAAGACAGATGCCGGTCTACTTTGTAAGCCGCATGCTGCAAGGGCCAGAAGAAAATTACCCATCCATCGAAAAGCTTGTGTTGGCTTTAATCACAGCTGCCAGAAGATTGAGAAGGTATTTTCAAGCACATAGGATACAAGTCCTAACAAATCAACCCATTCGACAGGTATTAGCGAGGCCACAAAATTCTGGAAGGTTGGTAAAGTGGGCAATCGAACTGGGGGAGCATGAGGTCACTTTCAGACCCAGGGTGTCGGTAAAAGGGCAAGTGCTCGCAGATTTCTTAGCAGAAGTACCGAAGGCCGAACAACCGATGACATCAGTTGGGGCTCCTAAGTGGAAGTTATACACAGACAGGGCCTCAAGCACAGAAGGAGCCGGGGCCGGACTGATGCTCGTAGACCCTGAAGGAGCCGAACATACTTATGGTTTGCGTTTCGAGTTTAAAGCATCTAATAATGAAGCCGAATACGAAGCTCTGATCGCTGGACTACGTATGGCTGGATCCATGGATATACGAAGGCTGGACATATACCTTGATTCACAATTAGTGGCAAATCAAATCAAAGGAACTTTCGATGCTAAGGAAGCATCCATGATCTTGTATAAGGAAGTTGCGCTAAAGGAATTGTCAAGGTTTGAAGAGTATCACATCAATCAGGTGCCCCGAAGTATGAACAAGAAGGCCGATGCTTTAAGTAAGTTAGCCTCTATTACTTTTGCCCATTTATCCAAAGAAATCCTAGTGGAAGTCTTACCCGAGAAGGCTATAAGCGCAAGGGAGATATTCTCAGTCGTAATTGAAGAAGAACCGAACTGGATGACAGACATCATCAATTTCTTGGCAACCGGAATCGAACCCCCATGTACCGAAGAAGCCCGAAAGATACGGACGAAGGCTCCCACATATGCTTGGAAAGACGGGATCCTTTACAAAAAGTTCTATATGATGCCCTGGTTACGATGTGTGGGGAAAAATCAAGCCACTAACATCATTCAGGAGGTGCATTTAGGATCCTGCGGA
This sequence comes from Centrapalus pauciflorus, assembly GCA_020465985.1. Taxonomy (NCBI): domain Eukaryota; kingdom Viridiplantae; phylum Streptophyta; class Magnoliopsida; order Asterales; family Asteraceae; genus Centrapalus; species Centrapalus pauciflorus. Next base: position 53,622 of record JAANYP010004554.1, on the reverse strand, counting down.
ATGCACTCAGGTCCTCGGACGGTCGTGGGAAAAATCATGAGGTTAGGCTACTACTGGCCAGCTATGCATAAAGACACAGAGAAAGAAATCCGAAGATGCGAGTCTTGTCAAAAGAATGCTCATAAATCCAGACTGTCGAAACACAATCTCATCTCTGTTACTGCTGCTTGGCCATTTAGTAAATGGGGAATTGATATAGTAGGACCTTTCCTCGAAGCTCCAGGCCGATTAAAGTTTCTGATTGTAACAATCGACTGTTTCACAAAGTGGGTGGAGGCTCAAGCAATGGCAAGCATCACTTCAAAGCATGTTCGTAATTTTGTGTGGAATTCGATAGTGTGCAGGTTCGGTATCCCACATGAAATAGTGACAGACAATGGAACTCAATTCGCTGATGGTCTGTTTCAGCAATGGTGTAATGAGCTGCATATCAGGCAAAAATTCACTTCCGTAGCCCATCCACAGGCCAACGGACATGTGGAAGTCACTAATCGAGACATCATTGTAGGAATCAAGAAAAGATTGAATGGACATGGAAAAGGATGGGTGGAAGAACTGCCGAACGTCCTATGGGCGCATCGGACTACCCCTAAGAACAGCACCAACGAAACACCGTTCAGTCTTACTTATGGTACGGAGGCAGTCCTGCCAGCTGAAATCAGTGTACCAACGCACAGAGTAAGTCATATAGGGACAGCGGACAACGAGCAAAGCCTGCGGATCAATCTTGACTTGTTGGAAGAACGTCGGGAAGCAGCGGCAAGATGGATAGCCGAAGAAAAGCGACAGGTAGAACGGTATTATAACAGACGCGTACGGAATGCAACCCTTAAAGTAGGAGATTGTGTGGTAAGGAAGAATGAAGCAAGCAGACAAGAAGATTTGGGAAAATTGGGTCCCAATTAGGAAGGCCCATATAAAATTGTGGCAGTCAGAGGAGAAGGAACATATGACCTTGAGACTAAGGAAGGCAACTCTGTTCCCTGAACTTGGCACATCTCAAATCTGAAGAAGTTTTACAAATAGACGAACTATGCATAAGGATAGTTTTTAGCCTTATTTACTTTTTCGAAATTATTTTTAAATATCCTGTCTGCGTTAAGGATCATGTTTTGGCCTCTCTTAAAAGTGAGAGCACGTTTGTACTCAGGCTGAAAATTGCCTTTTCTGAACAAAGCAGTCATTGCTTTTTCTATCTTTGATGCGAAATGCAGATACTCCATCAAAACATTATTGCCTTTTAACGAAAAGCAATCGCTATTTCTTTGGACCATAATATAAAAAATGGACTCCACGTACCATGCAGACAACCCCTAGGGCCTGCTAAACACTCTGATGTGAATGTGCACACCCCATCAAAGAAACTATACATATATATATATATATATATATATAATGTTTCATAAAACAGGAGCATACATCACAAATTTGGCACTAGCTTCTCGCTATTCCATACAAAAAAGAACTGTTTAAAGGCTTTAGAAAGCCTATCAGACAAAAGACAGTACGAATAAACTTCAAACAGATTTTTTGGGCTCCAACTTCAATAACTCCTCAACGGAGCGTTCAGGATGATCGGCTATGTCTGTCACAAATGGATAAGTGGTTTGGCTCAGAGAGATAATCGCCTCAGACATCTTCTCACCAGCAGATTTATCATAATCTTCCAACTGAGCAACCACAACGTCCTCCTGAAATTTGTCAGCATGTTTCACCAAGCTTTGATGGCGGCCTACTTTTAACGCCATTCTTTGCAAATCTGCCAGAGGAACACAATACTCACTACTCTTATGAAGTTTTTGAACAACGGCGGAAATAGCCAAACTGATTAGCTTCTTCTTTTCCTCATGGACCTTCGAGAGGTCATCAGTGGACTGATCATAAGCCTTACTCAGATCCAGGAAAGCTCTGTTGGCATCGTCCAGTTTCCCTTTCAACTCGCGTACCTCCTTGTCTTTCCCCTGCAAAGTCAAAACACAATCTTTCAGCGTGGAAATCTCATATTCCCGTCCCTCCAATTTAGTGCTCATAACACCTATTACCCTTTTCAGCTGGTCCAACTCCTCCTTATAGCGACCAGATAGTTTGCGTTCTTCGAAAAGATTTGAATTAACTTCCACCAGAGTGGTCTCCTTGCTCTTCAGGGCTTCTTCAAGTTGCCCAGCCTTTTTCTCCCAAGCTTTCCCTGCAGCTACTACCCTCCTAAAGTCCCTCTCCAGACACATGATGCGGTGGCATGCATCAGAAGCAAAAGATAGGCTATCTACCCCGTTTGACTCATACCTTCGCAGAAAGCTGTATTAGACAGCTTACGAACACCAGAGGCACGAGCAGGAGTCAAAGCATGCAGACCATACTCAAGGCAAGAAGCAGGTGTTACCAGTTTATCACTTGACTTAATTTTCCACTTAGGAACGTACACCTCGTCTGGAAACTCACTCGCCAACGGAGGAGGAGTGTTAGATTTATTTCCTACAACAATTTGGGGGGAAGGTGGTTTAGTAGCATCAGTAGTTTTGTTCTTCTCAGTTGACCTACCAGTTTTGTCATGAGAAGGTGAAAGGGACACAGGTGAGCTAGGAACTGTTGTTTTCATACGCTTAGAGACGGCAGTTTTAGCCGTAGTTTCTTTCTTTCTTTTACAAAGCACAACTATGCTTGCACCATCATCAACATCATCAGAAACAGGTTTTGAGGAAATAACAATAGGGTTGATAGTGTTGTGAGATTGAGCGGATTGAGCATCTCCAGCTTTGAGAGCCACCTCAGAGACGGGACCAACAACTTGAGTAGTAGAAGCCTCACCCTCAACTCGCTTAGGCTCGTAGAAATATCCCCAGACAGCAACTCCAACAAACTGACCTCTGCAAAAATAAAGATAACACACTTTTAGGTCAAAATAACAACACTTAAATATCTGGAAAAGAAATGATATTTAATAATCATACCATTTTTACCACAATACAACATTGGAACATGTTGAGGGTAGTCCCAAATCTTGGACACCCCAGCAAGAGCCAATACTCCCTCAGAATAAGGAAAAAGTGGATATTGCTTAGAAATAAGGACTTCGCGAAAATCGTTATCGTAAGACCCAACAGGAGGAAGAAGATTTAAAGAAGTATCTACTTTATCTTTCCATATTAAGAGATCAGGCATACAGGTAGGGATGATGGACTGATCGAACCAAAAAAATTTACTTTTCCATTTTTTCAAACCACTTTTCTTGTCCACTAAGATTTCAGGGCAAGGGTTGGGTCGTTTTTCGATGGTAAACCAATTGCCTGCTGAAGTGACTCGAAAGAAAGACCGAAATAATGGCAGGGTAGGTTCATGGTGATGTGCACGACATACCATCTCGAACAAAATAATTTTTGATACAGCCATAGGAGTTAACTGTGCTACGTGAAGTTTGTAATAGTTTAAAACAGCAAGATAAAAAGATGAAAAAGGAAATCGAAGGTTACTTAAGTAGAAGTAATCTATATAAAAAGCAACTTTCCCTTCAGGAGGGTCATGTGCTCTATGAGCAGAGTCAGGTACAAACATTGAAATCGACGAAGGAATGCGCATATCCTCACGAAGCTTTCTCATAGAAGGTTCAGAAAGTATGCTTGATTTCAAATGCACATCGGATTTCGACATAATGACAAATAGTAAAACAGAAATGAGCGAGGAAGGGAACAAGGAAGAAGAAACTAACCTGAAGTCATGAAGAAAACCCTAGAAGAAGAAGAGGAAATCAATAAGAATGTGAGCGGTTTCAAAAAGAAAGGAAAAGGGGTTTAAATAAAGGGAAAGAAGCGCGGAGAGAAAACCACGTGGATGGCCAGGATTAAAAACGCATAATTATCGAAAAGACCCCTGACACCAGAAGGGCTTTTCAAAAATCAATAGCCGTCATGTCAGCGCATCACTCGAGCGCTCCTGACCAACATTTATGGCTACCACTCAAGTACCACGCAAGTAGGCACCTGAAGCATCAGTACACAGTAATACCGCTCACATCCATAAATATATCCACCTTGTGAATACCCAGAGCTGAGGGCCGCCTCAAGTCATGGCATCGGCATACATATTCAGTCCCCGAATCCCGAGTCATGGCATCGGCATCGGCAGATTCAGTCTCCTTAAATCCCAAGCTGCGGCATCAGTATGCAGGTTCGGTTTTTCACATGGGATGATAAAGCATCGGAAGATGGTATCGGTTTTTTCATTAAGTCTGATAATGAAGCTTCGACAATGCATCGCTTCATCACCACACTAGGGGGGGGGGGGACTTAATGGTATAACCACAACATTACGAATACACATCATTCGATGCTTACCAAAAGAAGGAAATATACAAAAAGAATTAATAAAGTGAAAAGGACATATCAGCCATCTCATTTTAAGAAACCTGTACTACAAAGAAATTATACAAAAAGAAGGTCTTATATGAAAAAGGAAAGTCTCCTAATAAGCCGAAGGAGGGAAGTCCAAGGAAACATATATTCGGGACTTTCTCCAAAGCACGAGGAGGATCGACCAAAAGAAAGGAGGAGCTTTGCTATAAGTGGTAAAGAGCCTCTCAATATAAACCCATGTGTAAACCAGGTTAAGCATTGAACCATTTTTATTCATCTCTTTCAATATCCATATCTTCCACCATTTTCTCATACTTACTTAAGCATCGGAGTGGTTTTGCAGGGACACTCCCCTGCAAGATCACTAACGAGTTCGTTCTGTTTTCAGGAGCAATTGATCAAACGGATTGAACAAACAGGTTTCATCCTTCGAAGAAAATAGGGTAAATTACAATTTTCGTCCATATGGTTTATAGATTATAGTATATAGATTCAGTTCTATAACTTTAGAAAATTCAGTGATCGTCTCCTAATAAGCCGAAGGAGGGAAGTCCAAGGAAACATATATTCGGGACTTTCTCCAAAGCACGAGGAGGATCGACCAAAAGAAAGGAGGAGCTTTGCTATAAGTGGTAAAGAGCCTCTCAATATAAACCCATGTGTAAACCAGGTTAAGCATTGAACCATTTTTATTCATCTCTTTCAATATCCATATCTTCCACCATTTTCTCATACTTACTTAAGCATCGGAGTGGTTTTGCAGGGACACTCCCCTGCAAGATCACTAACGAGTTCGTTCTGTTTTCAGGAGCAATTGATCAAACGGATTGAACAAACAGGTTTCATCCTTCGAAGAAAATAGGGTAAATTACAATTTTCGTCCATATGGTTTATAGATTATAGTATATAGATTCAGTTCTATAACTTTAGAAAATTCAGTGATCGTCCATGTGGTTGAGATTTTGTTACGAAGTTCGTCTTTTGACTAGTTGTTCCTAGTTAAATTTTTTTTAATGGTCAGTTTTAAAAAGACAATTGCTCAAATAACGAAGATTGTAGCAAAACTTCAACAACCGAGACAACCATTGTAATTCTTAAAATTATAAAACTTAATCCATATTTAATAAACCACGTTACGAAATGTCGAAATGTATAATTTACCATAAAAAATAAGGAAAGATTAACGAATAATGAATGAGAAGATTCTTTTCGAGGTAGAGCCCTATTTAAAAATGCCCTTTAGAGCATAGGGATATGATCTAAATTCTGAGCCCAATAGCCACACTTCCATTTTTCTTATTGCTCAATATATTTATCACCAAACTTTAAAACATCTTTTGAATACAACCAACTTCGTTTATTTTTGTTTAAGTTTCTAACCTGTGTCCCCTAACCTAAGAGTTTCATGTGGTGATTGGATTCATGTTTTATCGCGAGTATCTTAAAGTTGCATGTTGCATTAGCTAAAGCGAACATACGACTTTGTTATAAGAGTGAAAAAAATCATCTTTATTCCTTCTCAAGTCAATAACAAAAATCGGTCTCGTTTGTGAGTTATTAGGTATTTCTTTGTTGTTTATTATTTATTTTATCAATAGTTTATTTAGACAGGTTTGTTGGTGCATTTCAAAAGAATGTAGATGTTCTCTCTTGTTTTCCATTGCTATGCATGCATCATTTGCAATTGTTTCTTTTCATTTATCTTATCGTATAAATTAAAACTTTATTATCTATGATTAATCAAATTTATGATGAGTCGGTGATTATTATACATATATACATTATTCACTAATGAAATTATTATTCATAAGTGAGTTTTGCTAAAATACACCATTTAGTATATTAACTAACAGAGGGTTTGCTAAATTGCACCAATTGTTTATCAACAATCAAATTATCATAAATATTATATTGTAGATTTTGCTAAAATACACCATTTAATATATCAACTAATGGAGGTTACTATATTGCACCATTTGACAATTAATTTATCATAAATATTATATTGTACATATTCTATAAATTAATTAATATATAAATTACATGAGAAAATTTATCTTTAATATTGTTTTAAAATATCAAATTATATCATTCTATAAATATAAACTAAAATTTAAAAAATGTAAAAGAATAATAAAATATAGCTATTATTCATATATATTTCAAAAGCTTGATAAATAATGCTTATAAAACATAAAAATAATATCTAATTACATTCTATTTTGTATACTTTAGTTCAAATGTATATATATATATTTTTAAATAAGTAATATTAGCTAATAATATCTACATAATACGATATAATTTACATAATAATATTATATTAGTCAACTTTAATAATATATATAGTTCATATGTTTATAGCATTTTAACTTTAACAATATGATATTACGGGTTATATGTATAAATTTAAAAATAAAAATAATATTTTTTTCTTAATTTAGTACTACAATTTTATACTTTGTACCATTTTTATGAAACTTAATCTATGTATCCATAAAAGGTTAGGATATAAATAATATGTAACAAAACAATCACCTTATAAAATTTTAGTGATAAATAATAGATTTTTAAAGTAAGTTTTTTATTCTAGATTACTCGATAGGGTGCAATTTTTACCCCATTTGACCATGTGGCAAGAAGTATGTAAGAACTTTTATTTTGTGCTATGGTTTTTATTTATTTTTATTAATTTTTCTTCTAATTTTTATTTAAAAAATATTTTATATTTTATATTTGAATTTATATGATAGGTTTTTATTTATACGTATGATATTATTTCAACTTTTATAGTATTTATGTTTTTTACATTTATTCATGTTAGCTAATTATCTATTAAATATCTAACAATTATTTTATGATTAATATTATATTAATTTTATCCTTACATATTTAATAATACAATCTATATAAGAAATTACATATTCTAAAGTTTATATCACATTTATTTTGTAATAAAATCAAAAAATTAATTTACTATGTGTGCTTAACATTTTATTTATGTGATACATGTTATAAATTTGCTTTAAAAGGAATGATATTTTCATAATTTAACACTATTAATATATACTTTGTATGATTTCCATAAAATCCTTATCCTTATATACATACATACATACATACATACATACATACATACATACATACATACATATATATATATATATATATATATATATATATATATATGTATATGTATATATGTATATATATATATATATAGGTGGGTTCAATGGAGAACCTCCATGCATCGAAGAACCTTGAAGAACCTCCATGCACCACCACAAATGCATCACAATTCCCCCGTAATGCATCATTATTTCCACGTGATGCATCAAATTCCCGCGTGATGCATCGATTTCTACATTATTTCCACGTGATGCATCAAATCCGCGTGATGCATCGATTTCTATGTGATGCATTTCAGTTTTTCTAGCGATGCATTATGGTTCTCCAAGGTTCTTCGATGCATAAGGTTCTCCATTGAACCCACCCCTATATATATATATATATATATATATATATATATATATATATATATATTTATTTATTTATTTATTTATTTATTTATAAAAGAAATCTTATGTGTCACATGTCACCACCTAATAAAATCGTTTTTCTATTTTCCCTCTCAATTTTCCTAATATATAACTCTTTCAATCATTCATTTAGTTTGATTTTTAAAAGTTAATAAAATTAAAATAAATTAATATATAGTTTAGCCACAACTTATGAAACTAAGTCTGATTTAATTACTTTCTAAATTAACTCCAACAAATATCTAAATTAATTTATTTTGATTTATGTTATATAATTCAAATAATTTCTTTACTATATGAACTAACCTTATTTAACATGTTTTAATCTTAATTATTTATTTATATTACTATAATATAATAATTTAATTTCATATTTGAGATAATTTAATAATTTATTTATATTAATTTAATTTTTATATTTTATTATCTTTAAATATATTTCAAGTTATATGTGTTTATAAAATATTTATACATTAATTACACCCATGTACTAAGTTATATTTATTAAAACACAATAGTGTGTATGACTATTATATACACACTGACACACAAGTTACTATGTGTGTTTTACTTTTTATTTATACTTCGTAATTTTGTATGATTTTGTATAAATTAATATGTATGTAGGTATATTTATTGAATATTAATTTAATAATACATCATGTATCTGATATTTTTTATTAAACTAAGTTTAAAAAATTCAAGTAGAAAAGTATATAAAACCTAATATTGAGGATCTAAAATAAGATGGATACGAAATAATAAGTTTTCAAATATTTATATAAGAGTTATAACATAAATAATATGCAACCAAAGCCTAATTAAAAAGATATAATTATAAATAAAATGTGTATATAAAACACCAAGTGATTTTTTAAACATGTTTCTGTGTTTCTCGAAAATGAAATTTTTATAACTTTCAATATTTAAATAGCTTAAAAAAGAAATTTTTTATTCATCTAATATGTGTCTTGATTTGCTAATAATTAAATTAATATATTATAAAACTCTAGGTTATTTGAAGTTCTAATTTAGTATAAAATTTATATATTTTTATTATTATTTGTGTTTTACTAAAATTTTGAATTGTTTTTAAAGTATTTATTACTTGCATTAATATTATTTTATTTTATTATAATCTATTAATAAAAATGTATATAAATATAAATCCCGTTACAACGTACGGGCACCACATACCTTGTTTGTAACAATGAACAATGACCTTAATTAACTTTAGTCATGTTCATCCATGACCATAGCTTTGAAAACCAGCAAGGCTGATTCTGATAATTTTCATGTCATGGACTGGACAAAACAATAATGCCCTTTTGAAATTTTAAGATACAAGATATGATTTTTAAAAGGTTTGGAACCTATACAAGCTAGGTGGCTCATCCCACGCTGATATACCATATCATTCGACGATCATCATTCCTTATTCCCATAGTTATGAATATTGGACCGCATGTCAAACCAATTGTGTAACAATTTTAAAAACGGTTCAACCAGTTTGTTGGGCCTAAAAACCCTACATGTAATTTTACATATTTATAATTGCATGTTTAAATTAAATGAGTTTTTTTCATTTTAATAGTATTAGCTTTACTAACAAATGGGACATTAATATAAACATAAAAGTTTTGAAAAAGTATATATAAAAAACATGTTAACAACCATAATAATTAATTATCTAACCTAAAATAATAAATAACAAATTTTAAACCAAATGATTATTTAGCATTTTAGCACATATAAAAAATCACATATGAATAGATTTGACAAAAAAAGAAGTCAATGGACATTGTAAAGAAATCCCACAGCACCTAGAAGAATAAAAACTTCATAAACTAAACCCTATAAGTTGGTCAAGAAAACACCATAAGCGACATTGATGCTTTATATTCTTAAGCTCTTGTCAATAAAAAGTAAGTCTTGTACTATTATAACTATAAAAATCTGATGTCCATTAGATTTTGATGTTGAAGCTTAGGCGGCTTTTGTTAGGGCCGGTCTTGAAAACCAGTCTCTTTGTACGTGATACAAAACCTGTTAACTAACATGCATAGAGCTTGCATCGGATTGTAAAATTGCATATATTTTTATGATAAGTAAATAATACAACTTATTAAGAAGATTAGACAACACTTATGCAAAATTAACAATTTCAATTAATTAAAATCTTTATGTATAATTAAGCACAACCATATTTGATACGTGACGCCTTCTTAATGCATGGTAATTTTTTGATTTTTCAGTATTTTATCAATGATCTAATCTAAATCAATTTGAATTTGAATTTAAATATGATCTCTATATTTATCTCTAAATCTAATTAAATAATATTATCTGTGTTTATTTAACACAAGATATCTATACTTAACTAGAACATGTTCATCATCATACCAGCGTACCCTAATATGAATGATCATTCACATATATTTTTTTTAATAGACATGTATAAGACTATTTTTATAATCATTATTCGATAATGATCATGCATAAAACGTGCAGTAACTATGGCAAGTCTATCTCTCACTACTGGATAAATAAAACTTAAAGAGAATACTTTTGGGACAAATATCTTGAGAAGATAATTTTCAAATTATAAGATACACACTTTTAATTTAGGCAAGTTTATCTCTTATAATTAGACATAATTACCAATAAATAATTTTCCTATTAATTAAGATAATTATCAAGTTAAAACCTAGAAGAGATGGTCACTTGACACTACAAGAAATGGTGGTTTTAGCGGCGACATATGTCGGTGCTAAAGGGTCTGATTGTCGGTGCTAAAGGGTCTGATTGTCGCTGCTAAAGATTTTAGTGGCGACTTGTCGCTGCTAAAGCTTTAAAACTAAAACTCAGATGTCACTACTAGATGTGTCGCCGCTAATGTGTGTCGCCGCTAATACACAGTGTCGCTGCAAATAGTGTCAATGCTAATATTTATTATATTTTTTTAATTTTTTTAATAATTAAATAAAACCTGCTATTAAATTTGTACATACACACACACACACACACATAACCTGCTATTTTATATAAATATATACAATACGTACTACAAAATTCATAATAATATACACAAACAACGTACGTTACAAAAACGTTTGTTACATAATTAGCTAAAACACTAACAATCTAATCATCATCATCTTCGTTGTCATCGTTGTCTTCATTATGCTACTCGTTATCGTTTTGACTACTAAACTTTTGATAAAGTTCCATCATCGCATCTTTAAATTGAGGGTTGTTATAGATGGCATCGAAATTTTCCAGCTACAATATATATATATACACACACACACACACTAGTAAACTTATACCGATCATAGCGTGTAATAATTAAGTAGAGATAACTAAAACCGACCGAACATCATCAATTACAAATATGCATGTCTCATACTAACTCATCAAAACTCATTACAAGTATTTTTAGCCAATACCAACTTATACATACTCATCATGACGTGTAACAAGTAGATATACCTTATACCGACCCATCTATAAATAGTTTATAAACAATTAACTAAACTACAAATATTTATAAAAACACAACAAATCTATAGATATTTTAATAAATACTTAAAAAACACAATAATTTTATAAATATTTTTACAAATACTTAAAAAACCCTAATTTTGATAAATCTAAACTTTTATCCAAAAGTTATTTAAACACACCCACAAATAATTTTAACAAAACCATACATTTTTTACCTAAAACATTATTTACATACTTTTTACATATCACACTAATCATACACAAATACACATTAATAATATACAAAATACACACTAAACATAAACATAAACAATATACATTAAAACAAAATACACACTAATATAAACAACACACTAATACATAAAATACATACACACTAATTCTCAAAATACATACAAATACACACACTAACACTAAATACACACAAAATAAAATACCTGAGATAAGAAAGAGGGACCACGGCAGAGGAGAGCAACAGCAAGAGAGACGAGAGCAGAGTGACCTAAAACACACCAAAACACACAGACATTAGATATAGTTTACGTAAGAAATAGACAAAAAAAGAAGCTTACCTTAAAATCGGCCGCCGAGGAGGTGAGAGATCAAGATCTGTTGCTGATGGATGTAGAAGGTGAAAGGGGGCGCAAATGAGAAGGTGAAAAGCTGAAGTGAAAAAGAAAGGGTGAAAAAGGCGGTCTGTTTAGCGGGTTTTTTTGGGGGTATTAGCGGCGACAAGGTGCGCTGCTAAAGCCTTTAGCGGCGACCTGTCTCTGCGTTTTTTTGTATAATCGCTGCTAAAGCCTTTGTCGCTGCTAAAAGGTGTCACCGCTAATGATCCATTTTCTTGTAGTGTGAAGTAGTAATCGAACTCTATAAATAAATGTTTATGGTTTTAGAAATCTTGTAACCGTTTACAACCCAAGTAGAGAATTTGACCATCACTTTGTGGCTGAATCCTAACCCCATGGCCGAACTACACACACGAGTGTGTGTTCTTTGTTCTTCAATTGCATATATGGTGTCATTTGATCATGATATTGTAATCACCGTTGGATACCGAGAGTTTTTCAAACGAGCATTCTTGCAATCACTACAAAGGTACGTTCCTTTTATGCTTTGCTCTTAGCATATCATATGTTCCACTTGATGTGATCTTGTCGACATTCGTGTTTTTTTTTTATTTCGTCACTTATTTGTTAATATTTTTCGAAAAACACTATGAATCCCCTTCACGAAACAACTCAATCTTTTTTAGCTAAATATTGCAGCAAATTATTCTGCATTTACTACTAATTAATACCACGAACGAGTTGCATGAAAAAGTGCATATTGGGACTTCAATTTCATCAAAACCTAAACAAATCTAGACATGAAAAAATGCATCTTGGGACTTCAATTTCAATCTTAAAATAGTTGGGATGGATAAAATTGAATTTCCTTTTACTTTTGATCTCTAAATTAAAGCGTAGTAAACTTTTCCATTCTTTAATTTCAAGACCGAGCCCTAACTTTTTTTTTTTAACAGCGAAAGGATGACGGGTCAGGAGCTTCGGCATTGTCATCACCCCCAAACCCGCAATCTGAATATTATTAAAAAACTAGCAAGATGTTAGCAAACAGGAATTACAAAAAGGAACTCTTACAACGAAGAAAGGAGATAAGTGCATCATAAAGACCACAACAAAGACTTATAGTTAGCCCTAACTGTTTGTTAAGAATTTTCTCGACAAACTTCTGTTATTTGCCAAATGTATTATCCCACATCTGTACAAAGCTTTGAAAAGCCTAAGATGAGTTTGTTTGATAGTGTAAATTTATGTTTTGTACTTGATTCTAATTTATTGAAATCGACTTTCTCTTTGTACATATTATTGGTTATTTGATGTCCTTGTACTATACCTGCACCATTTCAAATTATATATGGTGACAATCTTTAGACACAACTGTCTATGTGTCCATCTATATATATATATATATATATATATATATATATATATATATATATATATATATATATATATATATATATATATATATATATATATATATATATATATATATATAGGGTCGGGATCAATGGGGTACCATATTAGACTGGGAAACTGGAGCTAGTCCACCAATGTTTGGTTACAAGTACAGAAGGGTAATATAGTCAATTATGTTTTATTTTAATTAATAGATGATATTTAGTGATTTAAGAAATCTCTTAATTGTAGGGATTTGATACTCTTACCTACTATAAAGAACTTATTGAACATGTTCAATAAGGGTACTGAACATGTGCAATATATTGGTGATTGCATTTAAAATCATATTGAAGAATTTGAACATGTGCAGCAAGGGAATATATAGGGATAAAACACATTAAACATGTGCAGTATTCAACATTTGCAATATATGTGTGCAGTATTGAACATGTGTAGTATTGAACATGTGCAGTATTGAACATGTGCATTTAAAACCATATTGAAAAATTCGAACATGTGCAGTATACGAAGACAATGGTAAAACTCGACTTTGAAGCGGACGACAACAAGAAATAAATATCAATGGAGGGTTATTGCTAAAATAGGCAACAGAACTATTAACTGCAAATGAGATATTCTTGGGATTTAGAGAATATTTGATTCTCATTTTAAAATATTTTCATACCCATTTTACCCCTCACATTAAATAACGTGGGATTCAATTTTCAACAGAATTTTATATATTAATTAATAATTTCAATGATAAATGATTGGCTGTAAACGGTACCCCGGTACCCCAGTCTAACATGGTACTCCATTGATCTTGAATCTATATATATGTATATATATATATATATGTATATATATATAGTTGGGATCATTGCAGAACCTTAATTTAGTGCAGAACTATAGAACCAATCTAAACCATTGGATTATTATATAACACTAGGGATAAGATGATAATCATGCAATTAACATTGAATTAATAGTAGTCCACCAAGTTTGACTACCCATTTTGACCATTTTTGACTTTTTTAATATCGAAGGTACATGCAGTGTTGAATGTGTGATATAAACTGTAATTCGACATTGAATGATCTCTATATAATATATTGAATGGAGGTCTAGGTAAAAAACTAAATTTACGAAAAATAAACACGTAAATTTTTTTCGAAAAAAATATATCATTATTATTCTCATTAAATCAACCAACTTTTGACTACTAATTTTGACCATTATTTTGATTCTGTTAATTTTGAATGTACATGCAGTGTTGCATCGACGTTGGATATACGACATCAAGTGTTCATTCGACATTGAGTTATATCGGTCATGCTACATTGCATCGTGGTCTGGGTAATTTTTTTACGAAAAATAAACACGTAAAATTTTTTCGAAAAAAATATGTCATTACTGTTCTCATTAAATCAACCAACTATTGACTACTAATTTTGACCATTATTTTGGTTTTGTTAATTTTGAATGACATGCAGTGTTGCATCGACGTTGAATATACGATATTAAGTGGTCATTCGACATTGAATGATACCGGCCATGCTACATTGCATGGTGGTCTGGGTAATTTTTTTTACGAAAAATAAACACGTAAATTTTTTTCGAAAAAAATATATCATGACCGGTCTCGTTTTAAAGAGTATAAAACTCTCGTTTTTATGGTATAATTTTTTTGATTTAACAATTAATCATATTAATTTTATTTTAATTTAAAGAAAAAAAATATTTATTTTACTAACGCCAATCTTTTTGCTATTTCCAATCTATTCCTTTTTTACCCCTGATTAAATAATCACTAATGACAATTTTTTTTTCACTAATTCCAAACTTTATGGTTTTAATCAAGACCATTAGATTAAGGGCTTTTCTTCTCACACCACACCTATTTTCTTCTCACACCATCCCTACATATTTTAACCTATAAAACTCTTCTCTTTTTCATAACCCATATTGATTACTTAAGGTTAAATAATGGTTTTGAGTCCTAGCACTAAAGAGTAGCATATACATTTTTTAGTCATAATTTCACTTCCTCCCCTCATTTATTACACACATAACAACACATCTTTTGTTTTTTTATATACAAAAACATTTTTTTAATCCAAACTTTTAAAAATGTATAACGAAATAACTTAGAATAAGTTTCTATTATTTTTTGTTTTCTTTTTTCAAACAGAATAATTTTATAATTCACTATTAAATACAAATCCAAACATCCTTTTAATTTAACCTCCTCACCTTTAATATCTATCTATCTATACTATTAAAAGAGTAACTAAATGTCACATGATATGCTAACATTTAATTTGCCACATGTCGCTCTCTCCTTTTACCACGTCATTTACTGATTTTATTTTTAAAATTTAAAACAATTCAAATCTATATAAATCTTATATGGAGTAATTTAATAACAAACTAACTAAAACTGAGCAAACTTTATTATTCATATAATTATTATATTATACACATATAAATATTAATATCTAAAATTAACTCATGTAATACATGGGTAATAACCTAGTTACACTAGTATATTAACCATGTAACACTAGTGGTGTTCATAAAAATCCGAATCCGATCCGAAAATGTGGATTCGGATAGTAAAATTCCATATTGTCAATCAATCCGATATCCGAAAATTCAAAAAAAAATTTATTTTTTTATATCTCTAATATTGATTATTTACATAATATTGAGTGTTTATTATTATTCTAATTTATATGTTTTAGTTTTATTTTAATATTATAGATTTATTAACTAATATTTTATATTTTTAGTTTTTTAATCTTTTTTTAGTCGTTTTGAGTAAAATAATTTCGGAAACATTTAGTTTTTGATATATTTATCTTTAATTTGTATTTGGATATATCAAATTTAATTTTATATATTTAAATATTTGATATAATTATTTTAAAAAGTGTAAAAAAATATAAATTTTCGGATTCGGATAGCAAAATTCACTATCTGAAATTTCGGATATCGGTTTTGGACAGCCCTATGTAACACATGGGTATGTTTAATAAATTTAAAAAATATGAATTTATATTTATCGTTGCTTTACTAACAATTATATCTGAAATTTCTTAGGACACCACCCTTAATTTCTCATCCACCACATCTATCTTAAAAGTCTATAAACCTATTTTTAATTTAATTTTTAATTAAATCATTATAAGACACATGTCAACATATTTGCATATGTGTATTTTTTTTAAAGATAAAAACCAAGGGTTTTTTTTTGTCTTTGATTGAATTTTTTTTTTAAACTTTTCTTTTATCCTTTTATTGAAAAACAATTAATTAGCATACACACTGGGTGCGTTAATTACCGAAAATTTTCATCTCATTTAAAAAATAAAAATAAAAAATAGTTACGTAACAACAATTTCATAAATTTTCATTTCACTTTTTAAAATATCACTTTTCTCTAGGGGTGAGCATGAGACGGTTTGGTTAGGTTTTTGGCCAAAACCGAAACCGAACCGAAAATTCCGGTTTTTGATATGGAGAAACCGTTCGGTTTCGGTTTTTTCCGGTTTCGATTATCGATTTTTCGGTTTACACCTGTGGGTTTTTCATTTTTCAGGAGCGGTTTTTTTTTTTGTTTAAACCCGAAAAATCTTAAACATTTTTTTTACTAAACTTGACTTTTCGTTTACTAAACTTATGCTTTTCTATACTAAAGTTAAACGCTATTTGATAAATCATTATCATTAAAAAATAATTGCTTACGTTTGGATTTTTAATCGACTTATGTGTTAGTTTAATAATTTGATTTAATAAATTGGATATTAAATATTAATTTAGTTAGTTTGATGAATTAACTAGGTTATTACCCGTTTACTACACGGGTTGATCTTATTAATTAGAATATATAAACAAATAAAAAAGTATAAAATAATCATAAGATTTAAATAAAAAAATAGATACATAATTTCAAATCATAAGCCGGAAATACTTTTTTATAAACAACATTTGTTTTTTTGATGTTAACTCTACATTCATTGTCTAAAATTAAAAGTTTTAAACCTTCTTTACTTTTAACTCTAGAAAGGACAACATTTGCATAAAAAAACACTAAGTTGAAGGCTTTATTTATAAAACATTTGCTAAGTAATTCCATTTATTAATTTAATTTAATTCTTTTTATTCAATATTATCAAAAGGAAAAAGATCCTATACACGTGGCCAATTAATTAACATTCTCTACTTCACATATAATTAAAATAAACATAACTATTAACAATATCAATTAATTAGCATTTTAATATCATAAATATCAATTATATATATAATTGAAAATGTTTCCTGTAATATATGAGTACATAACATTAAATAAGAGTTAAAGTAGAAATAACTCAATAAATATATAAAATATTTATAAAATTTAAATTAATTTAAAAAACCGGTTCGAAAACTATAACTTGAAAACTTAATAAATTCACTTTTTATAGAATCTCTTGTTTTTTTTTCGAAAACTATAACTTGAAAACTGAAATTGAAAAATGACTAGTTTTCGTGAACCAATTAATTAGCATTCTCTACTTCACATATAATTAAAATAAGCATAACTATTAATAATGTCAATTAACTAGCATTTTAACATCATAAATATTAATTATATATATAATTGAAAAATGTTTTCTTTAATATGGGAGTAGAATATAACCTTAAATATGAGTAAAAGTAGAAATAACTCAATAAATATATATAAAATATTTATAAAAATTAATTTAATTTAAAAACCGGTTCGGTTCGGTTTGGAGAGGGAATCTGAAACCAAACCATTTACTCCGGTTTTTTCGGTTTGGTTTTTTCGTTTTTCGGTTTTTGCTCACCCCTAATAAACAGTATACCAATTATTGTAAACAAATCTTTATATAAATAGTATATGTGTTTCTTTTATAATAATTATAAAAAATATGTTTCTTTTATAACAATTAAAAATTTTGATTTTTAATTTAACCAAACGAAAAACGGAACCATTTCTATCACCTATCCTATTTTTCATATTTTATAATCACACATCTTACTTTTCTTAAAACTAAAACTTCATTAATTAAACAAGTTTTCACTTTTTATTGAAATCCTTGTTTTTTTCTTGTGAAAACTATAAGTTGAAATCTGAAATTGCAAAATGACTAGATTTCGTTAATAAACGCAATAGAGTATCATTTATTTAATAATTACTTCTAAACATTTTATTTAGCAAATGATGTTTCATATTTTTTTTTTAAAAATTTTCTTAAACATGTCAAAGAAGTCGTTTTTGGTTAGTTTGTAATATGTTTTAAATGTTTTCAATTCACAAATATAGAAATAATCACTCTGAGTTTTATGTCAACTCAATAAACTTTTTTTAATGATTCGGTAAACATTTTAATTATAACACAAAAAATTTTAAATAAAACAAATATATAATATTTCAGATTTCTTTTTATACAATTTAAATTATTTATGTTATCTGACACAATAAATTTTATTTAATTTTATGGTTTTAAAAAGATTATTAAATATAAATAAACTATTAAATATTTTACTACTAAATAACAACATTGAAATAAAAAAATTATGAAAACTTAAAAAACTAATAAAAAAGTGTCACATCAAGATGAGTGTGAACTAGTGTTAAGTTGTCACATCTTATAGGTCTTGTCAACTATAGTTGACTTTATATGTACACCTACATATAGATATGGTGTACAAAGTACCACCCTTAGATTAATCTAATCTATGGACGATATTGGTTCTACGGTTCTACACTAAATTTAGGTTCTGCAATGAACTCATATATATATATATATATATATATATATATATATATATATATATATATATATATATATATATATATATATATTGCAGAACCTTAATTTAGTGCAGAACTATAGAACCAATCTAAACCATTAGATTATTATATAACACAAGGGTAAAATGGTAATTATGCAATTAACATTGAATTAATAGTAGCCTACCAAATTTGACTGACCACTTTGACCATTTTTGACTCTTTTAATATCGAAGGTACATGCAGTGTTGAATGTGTGATATAAACTGTAATTCGACAATGAATGATCTCTATAAAATATATTGAATGGAGGTCTAGGTCAAAAAAAAATTTTACGAAAAATAAACACGTAAAATTTTTTCGAAAAAAATATATCATTACTATTCTAATTAAATCAACCAACTTTTGACTACTAATTTTGACCATTATTTTGGTTTTGTTAATTTTGAATGTACATGCAGTGTTGCATCGACGTTGGATATACGACATCAAGTGTTCATTCGACACTGAATTATATCGGTCATGCTACATTGCATGGTGGTCTGGTAATATTTTTTTTTTACGAAAAATAAACACGTAAAATTTTTTCGACAAAAATATGTCATTACTGTTCTAATTAAATCAACCAACTTTTGACTACTAATTTTGACCATTATTTTGGTTTTGTTACTTTTGAATGTACATACAGTGTTGCATCGACGTTGAATATACGATATCAAGTGGTCATTCGATATTGAATGATACCGACCATGCTACATTGCATGGTGGTCTGGGTTAATTTTTTTTACGAAAAATAAACACGTAAAATTTTTTCGAAAAAAATATATCATGACCGGTCTCGTTTTAAAGAATATAAAATTCTCGTTTTTATGGTATAATTTTTTTGATTTAACAATTAATCATATTAATGTTATTTTAATTTTAAAAAAAAAAGATATTTATTTTACTAATGTCAAATCTTTTTGCTATTTCCAATGTATTCCTTTTTTACCCTGAAAGAATTTAAAAATCACTAATGTCAATCTTTTTTTCACTAATTCCAAACTTTATGGTTTTAATCATGATCATTAGATTAATCTAATCTATGTACGGTATTGGTTCTACGATTCTACACTAAATTAAAGTTCTGCAATGATCTCATATATATATATATATATATATATATATATATATTATTGAATACATAAGATTAATCATGTAATATAGTGTAATCAATGTAACACCCTCCCCGAACCCGGAAACGCCACGTCAATACAATACACAGGTGGCACATCTCAAGAACTCAATTACACATATGTCATAGGATAACTCAGAATCACTGTTAATTTAAACCTTTCGCACAAATATTGTTTACACATCATTTACTGATTAACAATATCCCATAAGACACAAACACTAACATAATTGATGACAAAGACAGCTGCAAAAGTCTTCGCACAGCGGCGAGTCTCTGATCAACAAACTCGGCTACTGAACTCTTCACTGAGACCCTGAACACGGAAGACTCGAATACGTAATCTCGAAAGCTCGTGAGTACTCGAGGGTTAGACTCTGCACAGTAAACACATAGCATGCGTACACGTAGCACATACACACAACACAAGCTCGATCTCTGTCCCTGACAATCAACAGTATAAAGCAGGTATGAACACTCAGCATGAGATCCGAAGCCATGCACACAATTACACTGAGGGGGACCCTTCCCAAGCTAACGACCGTGCGCACCGGTGGTTAGCCACAACCCAGTAGCGCGGGCGCGAACCGGCTACAGGCTCTGCCGTGTATACACGCTTCAAGGACTGTTAGGGACAGTCAACCCGCGCGATCACACATCGCGAATCACCGTCCGTATGGAACTCATCACGGACCCCCGGACTGGATCTCATCTCATGCACACATATAACACATACGTGGGAAATAGAATCATACCTGGCGCCCACATCCCTGTCTCATTCACAATACACAATATACACATACACGAAGCTAGCTACACAGTTGTGACTCGTAAAACGGTCCCGGGTTTGAAAAGGAACTCGGGTACTCACCTGGTTGATCCACTAGTCCCGAAGTCTCTGACTCGGCTCGGCTCGCTGACTCTTCCCTGAAATCACACAGATCCCAACTCGTTAACACAAATCCACGAACATATATCACAAACTCATAATGAACATGAACCCGACTCGGACTCAATTGCAATCCCCAACAGGACCCCGAAAACCCAATCAAAATACGACCCATAACAGACCCGAAGCCCCGAAACAATCCCAATCGGAAACCCCGAAAATCCGATCAACACCCGACCCCAAAATCCCGATGAGACCCGCTCCCATACCCAGCCTCAAGCCCTTACGGAACCCAACTCAAACCTCACGCAAAACCCCGCCCAGCTGCTGACCGCACCGCGCCCCCTGCACTTCGCGCCGCGCCTCTGCTCCCTTGCGCGTCGCGTCGCGGCCCCCTGCGCGTCGCGCCGCGACCTCCAGCCTGCTCCAACTCTGCTCTTCGACTTCCATGGCTGCACCAGAGGCATTCAACCTCCAAGACCCGATTTCCAGCACTCAAATACACAAAATTCATACATAACTTTAACATAACAATTAACAACCAATTTCCCCCAACTTGGTTACCACATATCTCAATCTCTACAAAGGAAAGCAAAGATTCTTACCTTCTTGGACTCAAAACTTCAAAGAAGATGATGATAGAGGAAGCAACTCAAAGCCTTACACAAAACTTGGAGCTTGAAGATGATTATCTTCTGCTGGAGCTCATCACACAAACACACACATACACCTTTAAGCTCTCAAGAAATGGATAAGGAAGAAGTAAAGGATAAACATATATGTACGGTTCTATCTCAACCGGTCCCGAACCCATTAACCCGAACCCGATATCACTTTTTCACAATTAATGCCCTTTTAACCCATTTAATTCCACGAACACAAATATATAATTAATTCACTAATATTATAACTTGGGGACACGCAACTCATAAATCCGACACGTTTAATCCACTACTCGGGATCTCCTTGGCCCAACACGATATTAATTATTTAAACATCCACTAAAATAATTCCACGCAATTATCTCGAAAATGGGATGTTACAATCAATTTGTAAGAAGAATATTGCCAGAAAATAGATGTAAAAACAAAAGTAGTTTCCTCTACTTTTGATTAAATTTCTATCGAAAATAGCCTTAATAAAAGCATGTCAAATATGTGTTTTTACCTGATTAACCGGTTGCATGGCTTACGTGACACATCCATGTCAATTTCTACACGTGTTGCTGTTGGTTTTTTTTCGTTTCGATTATAGAAAATGAACCTAGAAACCGGTTATCTTAGTTCGTCAATTTGTAAGAGAAACAATTTTTTTTTAAGATTGTATGTTGTTGTTTAGATCATCGATTTGCTTCTTTTATCAAAATTGATCATTGCTTTTATATGATTATGCAAGGGTTTCAATTCGATTGATGTATGTGGGGGCTTCAGATTAGTTCATTCATTTGTATATTAAGCAGAGTGTTGAAATGGTTGAATAAATTTATATGTTTAATCAAGGTTTCAAGTTGTAAATTGAAGGGTACGTATAGTGTTTCAATGGTATTTCCATTTTCAAATTTGATTTGTTTTATAAACATGTATTCTTTTTCATGTTCGTCACCATCATGGACAAAAATTGTTCCTTGTTGATTTAGTGTTTGTAATTATGTTCATCAGATTCATCAACGTTGGGTGTATATACGTATGTGTTTCATCAATTCGTTAATATTTATCTGTTCTTTCATAGACCAATCACAATCCATAGAACTCTATAATGAGTTAATGGATTATCATATCAGCATTTCATATCTATACAACTTTACTCATTAACTTCTACATTCCATACAAAACTCTTTGAAATTTATTGGATTATCACATCAGCATTCTACTATCTAATTAAATACATTAATTAAAAATTACAAAACCTAAATAATGTTACAAAACTACAATACATTAATTAAATGCACGAAATAAAATATATTAGATAAAAGTACGAAACTAAAATACATTAATTAAAAATTACCAAACCTAAGAAATAAAATACAGCTTCGTTAATTAAAAATTAAAAATTATAGAAATAAATAACTAAAAACACATTAATTAAAGATAATTAAAAATAAAATAAAATGTTAACTACATATATTTTTATTTTTATTTTATAAATAATGTAATGAAATATTTTTTCATAAAATTTAATTAAAACTAAAATAAAACTATTTGGTTGATTAAAAAAAGTCTTATATACGAAGAAAGAGAGATCCATTTTTCTACCATACCCATTTCACCCATTCAATGCCAACTCATATTCTTGCAATGCATTAAACTTTCATGCTACTCTATGTGGCTTTCATACAACTCTAAAAAACCATCCCTTAGAAGAACAAACAAAGGGTCGGCTAGGTTTAAGAGGCGATGGAAGGTGGTGGATTAGCCCTTTGATAAAGGACATTGGAGCTTGCCGAGGGGTTCTCCGAAGACGTCGATTTAAGTTTTAATGATGATGATGATATTAAAGCGAATAGTCTCAACCAAGTTCTAGGTTTTGATCCACAAATTCGATCTTTTAATGTCCTATTATATTAAAATATGTGTTTTCTATACAATAATATTCTAAATCTACAACCTAAAAAAAAAAAACAATAATGACTTAAAGAATGTTATATTTAGATGTTATTTTCCTATTTATAATAAACCTTATTTGTATTTTCTATTTGGGTGTTTATTGTAAAAACCAATATGTTTTTTCATTTAATTTTATCGGTTCATACATCACTATAAATTTTATTATCAATTTAATTCTTATATAAATTTTGTTTGAAAATGTAAAAAAAAGTTAATTTAAAATAGAGCTTAGATTTTTTATCAATATTCTATAATCGAACTAGTACTAAGTCAAACCAGCACTTAAGTTCTATAATTAGTAAGATCCTCAATACTTACGGCATGTGATGTGGTGCTAGCACACTTTTTGTTTTAATAAAAATAGGTATAAAATAAGCTAAACTAGCGGCCAAATAGGCAAGTATCATCTATCGTGTACTATTATACTTTTAATAAGTCCAGATATTGAACACAGAGACAAAGATGAAATAAGAAAAATGGATGACAGCTAAAGATTAGTTATAGCCGAGTTGGATTTTAGCAGCGATTTTAAAACAATTAATTAAAATTTAGAATAGAAGATCATACCACTCAACTAACACACCAAGGAAATTATCACATGGAATAAAGAAAAATCAGAAAATGTAATCATTTGGAAACTTTTCCCCTAAACATCAGATGATAACAACAGTCGCGTAGCCAGGAATTAATTTTTGGGTAGGCTAAATTAGTTATTAGGAATCAGTATGCATTGAAAGATCTGAATATATATATATATATATATATATATATATATATATATATATATACATACATACATACATACATATATATATATATATATATATATATGTGTGTGTGTGTGTGCATTTATATATGGTCCGATTCAAAAGGGTATGTAGCTTTTGGATGATATTAAGGGTACATCTTTAAATTTTAATAATAAGAATTAATTAATTACTAGGTATATATATATTATAATAAAAAGTATGATAAATAAAAGTAATTGTTGGTTATCTAGATTTAGAAAGCATGAAAAATAATAATTTTATGACAAACAGTATTACTAAGAGGGTGTGTGGTTTAGCGTATGAATGACATTATTAGCTTATTACGTTACAATAACGTAAATAATTGGTTTAAAGTATTTGGATTGTATACGTTAATAAGTGATTATTTGCGTTTAAAGTATTATAATAAAAAGCATGAAAAAAAGTATTTGTCTGATTGTATATGTCTCTAAACTATTTTTGTCTTATTCAAAACTATATATTTGACTTGTTTGACCGGTTACCAAACAAGTAACATTGTTTTATCATCCAATCAATGCTAAAAAAACACACTATCTTTACATGTTTTAGCGATTAAATCCCTAAATTTTTAATGTTATTTGTTGTGATTTACCAGCTCATCCGGTAACCGGTTAAAAATATATAATTTTGAATAAGACAAAAATATTTTCTGGACTTAAACAATCTGAAAAAAAAAGTTTAGGGACTTATACGTGGAAATGAGAAAAAGTTTATATAGTTTTTTTCAGCATTAACCCAAAAAACATGATAGTTTTTTTTATAATATAAACCCATCCTAGTTAATATATGGGCGTTGCAATACGCACAACCCCCAAATCCTTTAATTATGCTAATTGCACACTCCCTCCTTCCTAATTACTTGATTAGTGGTGTGAGTCCCACAAATATCACATCAATATATTAATTTTTTTATTTTTAAAAAAAATGTGAGACCCACATATACTTATCACACACCCCTCCTATTGTCACATCGTCTTTATTTTTTTTGTTTTTTTAATGTGGAACCCATAAATGCTTATGACACACACCCTATTGTCACATCATCTTTAGTTTTTTGTTTCTTTATGTTGTGAGTCCCGCGTGCTAATGACACACCCCCTTCTTTTTTCAAATCAATTTTTTGAGTGAATTACAAAAATGGTCTCTGTAGTTTGTATCAAACATAAAATTTGGTCCCTGAACTTCCAATTAGAAACAATATTACTAGAGTAAATTACATAAATGGTCCTTATGGTTTGTTGAAAATTATGGATTTGGTCATTGGTCTTAAAAAATTACGAAAATGGTCCCTAAAAACACCATTACTTGTATAAATGGTCCATCTCGACCATCTTTCTCTTAAAATATTTTAAAGGGTAAATTACAAATTTCGTCCCTGTGGTTTATAGCAAATTACGGATCCCGTCCCTCTATAGAAGAAATTACAAATTCGATGTCTGTGGTTAACATTTTGTTACGGATTTGGTCCTTTGACCGGTCATTTTTTTTAAAATGACCATTCTACCCTTGAGATTATTATAAAAACAGGTAATGAACTTTCTTTTTAATAAAAATAAAAATTAAAAATCCAAAACCCAATTGTTTTTCATTTTAATTATTAAAATAGTCTCAAAAATCAAAATATCTCTGTGTGTGTGAGAGATAGAGAGAGATGGCTTCTTCTACAACCCTTCTCTTGCCTCTTCCATTCGTTCCCGGCCAGCAACTTCCGGCCAGCCACCCCGCCACCACCACTTGATCTAGAGGGTGGTGGTTCAAATAGATCCAGATAACTTCCATTCGATCTCGCCACCACCGGTCAGCCACCCCGCCACCACCGGTCAGCCAACTTACATTCGATCTCGTCTCTCTCTAACAGATCCATGCTTTGTGGTTCAAATAGATCAAGATCCAGACCTAAAGCTTTGAGATCTATAGGATGGTGGTTTCATTCATGAAGGCTTCAATGATTCGATCATAAGGAACCGATCATGGATCTGAGAAGCCTCGTTTCTATTTACTCGATGGAAGCCTCGAAGTAGTTGTCGGAGGAGGTACTATTTTGGCCGGGGATGTTGAGATGTATCTGAGAAGCCTCAAATTTGCCGGACACAAGGACAAAAGGGGACGAGCTCAAACGGTTCAAGATTTGCACTTTTGCAACTTTGTCACCAAGCTGTTGCTTCATCCAGTCACAAAGAAGGCTTGCTTTCTCTCTCTTTGACCTCGTCAACATCACCTAAAATATTGACCATGCATTTTAGAAGACATGGAAGAAGCTAGTAGAGGTGGTCCTATGGATCTCAGGTCGCCGGAGTTTTATAGACTTTGGTTGGAATTCCGACGGAATATTCAAACCGGAGGAATGGAGTAAGAAAATAGGTGAGAGGATAGATTAGTTGCAGAGAGAAAGTACTTTTGATGGTTTGATTTCATTTTTGTTTTTAATATTAATTTTTATTATTTTATTCTTTAATTGTATGAAAAATAAAGTTCATTACTTAATTTTATAATATTCTTAAGGGCAAAATGGTCATTTTAAAAATAATGACCGGTCAAAGGACCAAATCCGTAACAAAATGTTAACCACAGACATCGAATTTGTAATTTCTTCTATAGAGGGACGGGATCCGTAATTTGCTATAAACCACAGGGACGAAATTTGTAATTTACCCTATTTTAAATGACGGTTTTGCTCGTTTTCTCAATAATAATATTGGTCCATCAACTATGTAATTTACTTTCAATTTTAGTCCTTTTTCTTTTACTTTTTCTTTAAAAATTAAATGTTTATTTATAAAGTTAATTATTATTATTATAGTAAAAGACATTTTTCATCCCTGTGATTTGATGTTTACCCGGATTAAGTCACTCAACCTTAATAATCTCACTTTCCATCCTTATTTTGCTAATTTTGTCCGGTTTAGTCTCTCGTCCGTTAAACTTAACGGCACAACTGCTATCTTAATTGTTTAACAAATGAATGCAGCAAAATGTATTTTTCTCTTTGGTCAACCCCACGTTCTGAAAATGAATCCATCACAATCGCACATGTACATGAAATTCATTTTATAAAAGTTGATCTGCAGAAATATCATCCAATGTCGACTGTTTGTGAGTATAACTGGCGTTCCCTAAAATGCAAAAAAAAAAAAAAAATGGTAGGAAAGATTTGTATAAAGATCGGTTACTTGCATATAAAAAGCTCATAACACTGAATGTAATGTGCATGTACTATTGGAGTGATAATTTGTACAAATTTGTTTTTATCAATGGGTATTATGTAATTTATAAAATCATTAAATAATCTTTTTGGTTATAATTTTTCGAATGATCAAAAAATACTTTTTATTTAAAAAAAATTTTGAATGAAAAAATTAGATAAAATTTAAATAAATAAACTGTAATATAAAATAAAGTACAATGACAATTTGTGTAATTTACTTTATATTTTTAAGTAACAATCATTGATTAATAATGATTAAATGATTAATGTTTGTAAACTAAATAATTATTATATAATCAAATCGATCGATAATTATTTAATAGTTATTTAATGATTAATAGTTAAATCAATTAATAATTATATAATGATTAGAGTAATTAAAGAGGTAATTGGAAGGGATGTGTAATTAGCAAGAAGGGGTATATATATATATATATATATATATATATATATATATATATATATATATATATATATATATATATATATATATATATATATATTACATCGGTAATATATATTTAATTTAAAATATGTTGTTTTATTCTACTTTCTAAATTTTCATAGGGTCAATATTAAAAATATCATTTTTGTGTCATTCATTTTTGCAGATTCAGTCCTTGGAAGTTTTTTTCGATTGTTTATATTCCTAGATCTTTTTGTCTTGTTCAAAAATATATATATACCATTTGTTTAGCCGGTAATTAACTGGTTATCAGTAGAATGACTTGAACAGTAAAAGAAAAGCCTAAACGAGAAAAGAAAATTGTTTTTTTGGATATCAAATCATTCGATAATAGGTAACAAGTTAAAAAAAAATTTTTGAATAAGACAAAGATCATCGAAAGACTTAAACAGTCAGAATAAAAACCTTGGATTTAAGCACGAAAGTGAATAAAGAGAAATAGCTTTTTCTTGTTTAGGACACTGTACTGTTTTCCGATTCGTGACCTGCTAAACATGTCAAATATATAATTTTGAATAAGATAAAATTTGTCTAGGAACTTAAACAGTTAAACACTTGGAAAAAGTACAGTGGCTTAATCGATAAACCCTCGGAGAAAATTAGGAAATGTGTTGTATTTATTAATCAATTAATTGTCTTTTTCATTTATTTTTTATTTCTAAACTACGAAAATGGTAGAAAACGATGGGTATGTGGGTGTCGTCTACACTGCTTTGAAGGGAACAAGGTGCACAGTGGCCCCACCTGATAGCGACTGTCGGCAAAGCCATTCGTTGACACGTGTCGGCCTTTAATTTGCGGAGGTGAAAAACGTCATTTTCCATAAGGTCAATTTACCTCTTTTGGCAACAAATCTCAATTGATCTTGTGGGCCCGACACAAATTATTTAGCATTGTCTTCGAATTTAAATATACGTTATGTCTTGTTTCAAACCCTAGACATTTATTTATTTATTTAACTCATTTTAATTAGTTTTATAAAAACAAAATTGTAATATTAAAATTAACAATATAATTTTATATTCCTATCCTTTTCCTTAGTTTCATTTAACCACAACAACAATTTGGATCAATATTATAAAAAGGATTAAAAAAAGCTATACAAAATGTTTTTTAAAGGGTGTTTAATTATAATTTCTAATTTTGTCGTCTCATCAACAGCAAAATTATCTAAAGTTGACAACTTTTTGGATATAATTACCAACAAAATTGTCATTTTTCCCTACAATATTGGCTTTTCTTGGTCGACATCATGTAGTGACATCCATAAATGTATATATGCATGTGTATATATACACAATAAGCAATATCGCATCCTTTTTGTTACTTTTATAATAATTATGATTCTATCTATTAGGGGTGAGCAACGGTTCGTTTTACGGTTTTCTCGAATTGAAAATTTTTCAAGACCAATTCGAAAACCGAACCAAACCGAATTTAAAAATAGCCAGACCAATTCGAAAACCGCATTACAATTCGGTTTGGTTCAGTTCGAAAACCGAATTATTAAATAAAAATGATAAGCCCATTCTAAATTTCTAATATTTATAAATTTATATATATACTATATATTTAATAAATATTTACTTTTTTTCGGTAATTCGGTTTGGTTTGGTCTAATTTAGTGAAACCATAATTCAAACCATAAACCTAATTAAACACATATTTGGTCTAAAACCAATTCGAAAACCGAATTTAATATTTGGTTTGGTCTAAATCGAATTCGGTTAGGTTTGATTTTCGCTTTCTTCGATTCCAAACCAAATACTGCTCACCCCTACTATCTATCATACATTTTCTTTTATTTATCTTCTTTAGAAATAAAAAAAACTATAGAACCATTGTATATATTTTTCAAAAAAAATATTTTTTATATATTAACAAATTTTTCTCATTTAATAGTTTCTATGATAAAATTTGCCAGTGTTAACAAAGTACTTTCTATAAAACCTCATAAAGAAAATGGCTTTTTTTGATTTTGACATGTTATTTATGTGTTTAGACATTATCATTATCAAAAGGTTGAAAAATATAACTAATTGATTTAAATTTGCATCATTGATGCATCGAACAAAAGCTCATCGACTTCAATTTCATAAATGGTAATCAATTGCGAATTTGCATGAAGTAGGGTTCCATATTTCAAAATCCAAAAATCATAGTGGCCCATCCACAAGCTTATAGGACTTGTTTTTCGTCTATCGCATAGTCATCTTAGTATCAATATATGTTTCTCAATTTGTCGTATCTGTAATATTCAATTATCGATCTAGATCATTTTATGTCTCTATCAGTTTTTGGCCAAAAACATAACCAAATGTTTCTCCACGAGATAAAGTCATATTTACAACCTAATGCAATCAAAAGAAACATTTCGACCTATAACAAATGAGGATTTGTAGGTGGGGAGTTTGTACCCTGAGGTTGCTTCTTTTTTGATGGGTCGTTATGGTGACTAGGCGAGTGTGCAAATAAGGAGGTGAAAGATAATAACTTTTGACAATAAAGAGACAATAAAAATCAGGAATTAGGGAAATTAACACATAGGAAAGTATTCTTTCTTTAACAACAACATTAACCTTGGACAATAAAGTTACCATGCTTGCTACTAGCCAATAGGAAAGGAAAGTTTCCACCTGTAAAATATATGACAAATAACATTTTGGTGGTTTATTTGATGTTTATCATAGAGTTCTTTATCTATGGCTATGACTTTAAACATCCAATTCATTTAGGTTTTTTTTTGTTTATTATTATTATTTAAAACCTTGAGACTCAAAAAAAAAAAAAAAATTCTAGGAAGAGAAGTTATGTTATGTAAGTTTGTATTTTTAATGCAACTTGAGGGGTCTTGATTGACATGCATGTTTGTAAAATGATTTTAAGATGGAATGTAGTTGTTCCATTACAAATATTAAAGGGTTAATATCGAAAAAACCCTATAAACTTTTCTCATTTTCTCGATTAAGTCCCTAAACTTTTTTTCCGATTGTTTAAGTCCCTACATTATTTTTGTATTATTCAAAAGGATATATTTTTGACTGGCTACCAGATGAGTAGGTAAAACACAACCAATAAAACAAAAAGATTAGGAAATTAATCGCTAAAACATGTAAAGATAATGAGTTTTTTGAATAAGACAAAAATAGTTAAGGGACTTAAACAATCAGAAAAAAAGTTTAGGGACTTAATCACAAAACTAAGGAAAGTTTATGGGGTTTTTTCGATGTTAACCCAATATTAAATTAGTCAATATGCAAATTAAGAAGAGGGTTTGTCTATTATTGACTTATAGAGAAATTAGTAAGTAGGGCTCAAACCTTGATCACTTGTTGATTTGAAACAAATTAATATAATGAAGTGGAGCAATTGAGTCCAAGAATTTTAGGTGACTAAGGTTTGTTTCTCTTTTTATGTAAGCAAATGTGTGTTTTTGGGGTTGAAATTGGATGAATGTTGATACATACCACACACATGGTTGTCATGGATGGTGTTGTTTCGATGTCGAAAATGGACATAAACTTGAGCTTTAATTGGATTTAAATAGTTAGATTTAATGACATCTAACTTGTTCTTTATCAACCATGCAAACATCATATCCTAAGCGTGTATATATTTACTTAGAAACTTTTCATTAATTCTTAATTACTTCTAAGGAACATATCCAAGTAGGCGTAGGTTTTTAAATACATGATTTTAATCTCCCTTTTTAGTTGCTTAATTATGGTTTAGCGTATTGTTAGCGCATTAGCCCCTTAATTTAAGAGTTCTTTAGCCATGCTTTCGTTTCATCAAATATTCCGTTACGCCTTCCCTAGCATAGTGTAGTTTAAGTAGTTGGTTTAACCCTTAGTTTAGTTCTTCCCCTCTTTTGTTAATAGTTAATCATTCACAAGTATCCTAGCATCGTTATGTCAACTTCTTTTGTCATTCCCTGATCAGATTGATGATTCATTGGTTAACTCCAAGTTATATTACATTTGACTTATTACATTGTCAGTTGTGTTTGGTATTACTTGGGTTTTCATGATTAGCAATGAAAATTATAGTCGTCGGAAAAATAAATTATATACTAATTAAAAAAACATATTTTCTATGTAATGAAGCTCATATTTACATTTATACAAATGAAAATTCATACATCAAAACCAAAAGGATATTGTATTTAATATTTACATCTTAACAATCTAAACCGCATAATAAGTTTTTTGCACGCTCATTTCAAATATAAATGACCAAATCATGAATATGTTATATTAACAAGTTTCAAGCATTGTCAAATGTGTTTATAGGGTCGGCCCATTGGGGTGTGCAACATGGGCTACTGCCCAGGGCCCAATAGTCAAGGGGGACCCAAAAATTTTTTTTTTCCTCTAATACCTAGAGTAATACTGGTAGTTTACTTATTTTGCTAGTTGTTTGATTGTGATATTTACGTACATATTTACACGGTTACTTCCTTTAGTCTTTAAATGTTATATATACATACATACATGTTTAAAGTGCCCTTTTTAAATTTTTGCTTCGAGCCCCAAAAATGAAGGAATGACTCTGTGTGTTTAGCAACGGTGCATTTCTTTTTACACAAAAGTTTTTGATAATTCTTTAGTTCCATTTAAAAATAGATAATAGATATAAGTTGGTTGCTAAATTTATTTAATTGTTTTATAAAAATATTTTTTTTGTAAAAAAACTGTGTCATTTTCCCACCAAATTTCAATTAAATAGGAAGGGTCGTGCCATTGACAAAATAAATCAACAAATTAGCAACAGATTGAAAGTGGTTGCTTATTTGTAATTTGTTTAGACGTAAAACTCCGTTCCAGCTCCAAAGCTTTTAAATCCAAATGATACTGAAACACAACTAAAGAACATCAGTGTGCAACACAGGGGGAGAACCCCTGTGAGGCACCCCCAACGCCCAAGTTAGACATACTCCGGGTAACAATGGATGAAGTCTTAAATAAACGAGAGATTAAGTGTATTCAGGGGAATTGCATATATTTTGTGCTTACCTTCTTTGTGGAGAGGGAGAAGACATTTATAACCTATATTGCTTATTTTCCATTGGCTCCTAATTCCAAGCAGGGAAATACCTATAACCCGGATAAAAGGAGGGTCTTCTAGTCTGTACTATGGACGGCTCTGAGGACAGGTATGGTCTTCTGCGCGCCTCCACTTCTTAAACGGCTCCATCTACTTTGTCACATCCTCAAGTCAACACCTACTTGACTTAGAGGTAAGATCAGGTAGAAGCTTTCCAAAAAGAGCTTCTTGAAATTTCCTTAATATGGATAAATATTTTACCCACATAAACATAATTTCTGGCCAGTCGTATATTTTGATTAGTAGCAAAAATCTATAGTTTTGCAACAAAAGAATAACCCCACGCACATAGTGCACTCTATCAATATAAACCGCGTATTACGCGTGCATATACTTAATACGTAGTTGTTTATATAAAATATATGTAAACTAAAAATTAAAATATATAAATATTAATTAATTAAATTTAATTAAAAAAAATACAAAAGTTAATAATATTATCATTGACCATAACTATTACTTTTCTAACTTTCTAAATATATGTGTATGATCGAATATTACTTTGTTAAAATTTTAATCATATTATAATTAATTAATTATTAAAACATTTAAGTTTATGTGATTTTCTTTGAATGTAATTTTAATTATATTAAATTTAGGTAGATTTTATTTAAATGTTATTTGTTTTTTTAAAATATGACTGCCACATGTCACTGGCATATAGATATTAATTTATTAACATTTATTATATATAGATATATATATAATAATAAGTACACATAATAAATATATAGATATTAATTGTATTAGAAAATGTTTTCAAACATATATCAGTCAATATTAAATGATAAAATATTGCATTTCCAACAAAATAATTATTTGGGGATATGAAGTTATAGAAGTTCATGAACTTTATGTGCAAGATTATATATCATATTTTGGAATGACAAATGAAAGCGATGGTAATTGTTAATAAGTGTCATGGTGAAAGAAATATTAAGAAATAAAGTGAAGAATAAATACAAAACAAGGTACGTGTAAATTATCATCATGGAAACTTAATTATAAGCTTTTGTCCTTAATAATGATTCCATTATATATCATCTCTCACCCAAAAATGTCAAATATATAGTAAAACTAAAAGTAAATTACAGAATTGCTCCACGTGGTACGGTTGAAATTATTGATATAGTTCATAGTCTTTAAAAATTGCATAAATAGTCCATCAAAACAATATTTACTTACAAAATGATCTTTTTTTCTCATAGTTTTTTTAAATGACGGTTTTGTTATTTTCTCAATAACATATTTGGTCCCTCAAATATGTAATTTATTTTCAGTATTATTAGTCCTTTACATGAATTTTTACTTTATGTTTAAATTTAGATGTTAATTTAAAAAACTTATAATAATAATAATTATTATTATTATTATTAGGGTAAATTACAATTTTCGTCCCTGTGCTTATATAGAAATTATGGTTACCGTCCTTTTAAAGATAAAATTACAATTATAGTACTTATAGTTTGCGTTTTGTTATGTTTTTGGTCCCTTTATCCAAAATTTTTTAAAAAATGACAATTTTGCCCTTTCACTTTATTTCAATTTTGGTCCCTCAACAAAATGTTCTTTTATATTTCATTTCCTTAATGATTTATTACTCTATTTATTATTTATTTAATATATTTTATTTATTATTAGTATTAAAATTTAAATGAAGCAATAAATTATTTAACACATTTTATTTTCATTATTTATTTGACAATAGTATTACTAGTATTATTATTATTTTATTATAGTTTAAGTATTTACATGAATAAGTAGTAATAATTGAAAATAAATTGTATGTGATTAAATTTAATATATTGAACTGTTGTTAATTATTGTTAATAATATTGTTAATATTGTTCTTACATATAAAATTTAAACGTATATTGAACTATTTATATATTTAGTTTTTAAAAGGTAAGTTTTTAACTATTTATCATATAACTTATTTATCTTTTGTCTCTATATTATATTACTTTATATAAATACCTATCAATTTGGTCATAGTTTTGTCCAAATTTATACATATATGTATTAATTTATACATTTAAATTTAAATTTAATTTTTTTCTATTTTTATAAACATTACATGTTCAATGTAATTTTAATTTAACAAAATATATTATT
Organism: Centrapalus pauciflorus; assembly: GCA_020465985.1. Taxonomy (NCBI): domain Eukaryota; kingdom Viridiplantae; phylum Streptophyta; class Magnoliopsida; order Asterales; family Asteraceae; genus Centrapalus; species Centrapalus pauciflorus. Next base: position 18,111 of record JAANYP010004554.1, on the reverse strand, counting down.
TAACGTGTAAATCCATTCTAATTTATTATTTCATAAAGTTAATATTCATATAAATTATAAATGTTTAATGTATTAATCCATTATGCATAACAAAACTACAGACAAATTTATTTAAAAAATTAATAAATTAATTTAATATATACATATATTATGTCAAATTGTTATATTTTGTTAAGCTTAAGGGTTATTATCGAAAAAACCATCCGAACTTTTATAATTTTTTCGGTTTAACCATTCAATTTTTTTCCCAACCGATCAAATCACTACACTTTTTATTTTCTATTGGTTTAATCACTATACTTTCAAATTTATTGGTTTAGCCATTCATTTTTGACCGGTAACCTGTTTTATCGGTCAATTGTTGTTATGAATTAGAGGTTTTATCCAAAAAAAAAAACCATTCGAACTTTCATAATTTTTTTTCTTTAACCACTCTAGTAGTTTTTCGTGATTTAATCACTAATTTAATTGATGTTCAGATTTTTGTAATTTCTATTATTATATTGCTCATAACATCAAATGATAAAAAATAAACATTAATTTCAAGAAAATTGATTCTCTTTTTTTTTTTCATCATCATATTGCTTTTATCAACAACGATACTTCATTGATCTCTTTTGCTTCTTCATTATCATCCTCTTTTACTTCATCAGTTCTTAATTTATTATCATTGTGTTAATCCAAACAGATTCTAATCAATTTGATTCTCTACGGTTTTGTAGTGTTCATCAAGTTTGTTAGGGTTTGAATGTTTTAAAGGATCGTAAATAAATAAAAACTAAAATATTATTATAAAATTTCATAAGCAATTTTGAAACTTAAATTGAGTTTATTTTTTGTGTTTATAAAATCTTGAAAAAACATAAAAATAAAAGTGAATTAATTTTAATTTGTTATATTACTGTAATTGATAAAAATATGAAAAGATATGTTTGATTACATTGAATTATCGATTCCCAGAGTTTTAATTTTTAGTTTAAGAGGATGGTGGTCAAACCAAAAAAATTTTAGAAGTTCGAGTGGTTTTTTTAATGATAAAAAAACGTCACATAATTGCCATGTCACCAAATCACCTGTGATAACAGGTAAAATGGTCAAAACAATAAAAAAAATGAAAAGTTTAGTGTTTTGATCAGTTGGAAAAAAATTGAGTGGTTAAACCGAAAAAATCATAAAAGTTCGGATGGTTTTTTCGATAATAACCCTAAGTTAACTACCTTTAAACATATGCAGTCTATATACATATAAAATTTTTAGTTTCAAAAAAATTATATATTTCATTAAAACGTTATATATATTATATATGTATATATATACATACATGTATGTATTTTAAAATAAATCAACATTACTTAACAAAATATATAAATTAAAGATAAGTAAGTATTTTTATGAGAATAGATAAATAAATTATATATATTAACAATTGTAAGTTTTAAAAAGTAAAAGTAATAAAATTTTTAAAAATAAATGTATATATAATTGAATTAATATTTGAACTTAATTGTAATATTAATAATAATACAATTTATTAATACACAAGTCCATATATGTAAAAATTATTTTAATTAATTTCTTGTAATAATTAATAAAAAAAGATAAATCAAATAAATAAACAAATAATTATAGTAAAAGAAAACATATTAAAAAAATAATACTTTAATTAAATTGTAACAATATGAAAAAAACCAAGTATCAAATAAATAATAATAAGATAAAAGTAATTAAAGTAATATAAAAAGAAAGTAAATAGTTAGGGACCAAAAGTGAAACATAATTAAAAGGGCAAAATGATCATTTAAAAAAAATAATTGGTCAAAGGACTAAAAGCATAACAAAACGACAACCATATATACTGAAAATGTAATTTCGACGTAAAAAGGATCATAACCATAATTTATATATAACCACAGGGACGAAAATTGTAATTTACCCTTATTATTATTATTATTATTATTATTATTATATTTTTATTTTTTTTAACTATATTTGTTTTATTATTAGAATTATCTTAATATATATTTAAATTTATTTAATTAACATCCTTTTTTATATATCAAATTTATCTATCAAAATTTTATTTATCCTATGTTTAATATGTAAAATATTTATACATTTTTGTATTTTATACAATTTCATATACATATTTAATTATGTTAATATATTTTTTTATTAAAATATAATTTTTATAAGAAAAATATAAACTTGGATATATTTTAATTTAATTACTTTGTTACGTATATTGGCACTCGTGCTATGGTTTTTTTTCTAATTATTTGAGGGTTTTATTCATTTTGACTTAAATATTTTGTTATAAGTAATACATTTCATTTTACACCTACTACTTTATATATTTTATTCTGATTATTTTATTACATTAATATGTTTCGATTTATATACAAAATATACAAATCAAAATAAATCTGTCAAAGTATACAATACAAAACGTATACATTTCGTTAAATCAAAACATATAAATATTTATGTTAAGTTTATAGTTAATATATTTTACTAAGAAATTATCATTAATTTGAAATGCGTTAACGTTACAAATATTTAAGTTAACAATGAATACAATTTAAGTTTATATATTTTTCTTCAAAATTAAGTTAAAACTTAGAAATGTAAAAAAATATTTAAATAAAAATGAATAAAATGTGAAGTTTACGTATTTTTATTAGAAATTATTATTAAATCGAAATGTAGTAAGTAACGAAATAATTAAACCAAAACGAATAATATACTAAGTTTTATATGTATTAATGTTACAAAATATTAAAATAAAAAATAAATAAAATTGCGAATAGACTTAGAAAAATTTTAGAAACTTGGTAAAGTTCTGATCAAGTTGGGAATCTGAAGCTTAGGGGATCCGAAATTTGGGGGACCGAATATAGGAATCCGAAGTTTGTAGGATCCAAACTTTGGGGATCCGATTTTAGGAATCCGAAGTTTAGGGATCCAAACCTTGGGGCTCCACAGGTTGGGAATCCGAATTTGGCGATCCGAAGTTTTAGGGCTCGAAGTTAAAAAGTTGAATGTCTTGTAAACTTATATTATTTTATAAAACTGATGATAAGAGTGTTAATAGATCGAAGCTTCGTTTGGGCAGTTGTCTTTTGATTTGGAATAACAATTGATATACCAATCACAGTGAATTCTTGTATTCAAGTTGCATTAAAGTCTGTATAATTGATACGTAGAGCATTTCATTGAAATTATATATGTTTTATGACATCCATAAGTTCATTATATAGATCTCATGTCAGCTTGTTCATTTACAACTAGAACTTAATATCTATTATTTATTTTATTCACATGGATATCCATGATGTTTATTCTCGTAGTAACGGAAGAGGAATCACTCCTAAATTACGGATATGATTAATTATTTCTTTAAGTTACAGATAGAGCTTTTGCCTCGTAGTTACGGAACGGGTGTGCATCTCTAAAGTAATAGTAAGAGATTTACTCGTAGTTACGGAACAAGTGTATTATTATATTTCGTTATTGTCGTATTTGATCAGTTGTTCATATATATGTGCATACTTTATGAATATTAATCTAGTAACTTATTAAACCTCCTAGTTGTTTACCCGTTAGTTGTCTAATCTATTCAGATATTGGAAAGGGCAAAGGCCCTGCTTTGCGTCACTAGATTCTTAGAGTTTCATTAGTCGCACCAAATCTTTTAACTTAGTATGAAGATTATTCTTGAGGACGTGTAGTGACTACTATTTTGTAATTGGATGTAGTTCCAATTTATTGACACATACTCAAGGTATAGAACAATGAAACAAAAGGTACTTTATTCCATGATTTGTAACACTTTGTTGTTAATGTATACAAAGAGTTTGGAATCATGATGATGGTTATGGTTGCATTAAAAGTATCAAATTTTACTTTATCCATGCAAAATACAAATAATTAATTGGGTAAATTACAAATTTGGTCCCTGTGGTTATAGGGAAATTACGGATAAGGTCCTTCTATAGAAGAAACTACAGATTCGATGTCTGTGGTTAACAATTTGTTATGGATTTGGTCCTTTGACCGGTCATTATTTTTTAAATGACCATTTTACCCTTGAGAATATTATAAAAATAGGTAATGAACTTTAATTTTCATATAGTTAAATAATAAAATTAATAAAAATACAAATTAAAAACAAAAATTAAATCAAATCATCAAAAGTATCTCTCTGCAAGTAATTTATCTTCCTCAGTTCCTCAACCTTTGTACTTGGCTTTTTGTTGCTAAAATAGTAAAATGAGCCATCATCTAAACATCACAAATCACAAGAAAGAATAAATTTGGGTAAGAGAGAAGAACGGTCTCCTCTGCATTTGCATTTCACTTTCACAGTTTGTCAAAAATTGCACATAATTGCAAACTTTTGTGTGTGCGCGCTGCATTTTTGCAAGAAAAAATGTTTGGTTCTTATGGAAAAGCCTGCAGGTCCAATGGTTCAAAGAAATTAATCATCCTTTATATAACAAGTGGTCAATATTCCATATATCTTGATTGTGGATTTCCATGCTCAATATTACCTGAAGTCGAAACAAAAACAATTCAGAACTCCACCGTCACAGGGACGAAAATCTCGTCGACTTCCAAGTCCAACCATCACTATCAAAAATCGTTTGGAGACCTCATACTACCGTAGGATTCAAGCACTGTCATCGATTTCAAGTTAGGATTCAAGCGCACCCATCGATTTTAGATCTGGTTTTTGATGTGAATGAAGGAGGAGGCGATGGCAATTCCAGAGCATAGGTGGATGAAAGTCTGTACAATCAGTCCAGAGGTGTTAATGGTGAAGGTGAGTATCACTTAAAAAGTAGTCGGAGGAGGAATTGAAGAAAAAAAGTAGTCGGAGGAAGGATCTTTGGTCGGAGAAGATGGTGGTGCCATGGTGGGAGGTGTTAATGGTGAAGTGGGTGATATTAATGCAACTGTGGTTGGACTCACGAATTCATTGATGATATACTTTGTCATCTTCTTCTAAAAGTCATCTTCTTCATATTATGATTATTGAGAAATCGTATTTTAATAACTAAAAAGAAAAACAAAAATTGGTTTTGAATTTTTATTATTTAATTTTATGAAAAAGAAAGTTCATTACCTATTTTTATAATATTCTCAAGGGTAAAATGGTCATTTAAAAAATAATGACCGGTCAAAGGACCAAATCCATAACAAAATGTTAACCACAGACATCGAATTTGTAATTTCTTCTATAGAAGGACTTTATCCGTAATTTCCCTATAACCACAGGGACCAAATTTGTAATTTACCCTAATTAATTAGAGTAAATTACAAATTGGTTCTCGTGGTTTGGTCAAAATTATGGATTTGGTCTCTGGTCTTTAAAATTGCATAAATGGTCCCTAATAACACTATTTATTTGCAAAAATGATCCCTTTTTTTCTTAACTTTTTTTAAATGATGATTTTGTCATTTTCTCAATAACAATTTTGGTCTCCCAAGTCCCAACTATGTAATTTATTTTCAGTTTTAGTCCTTATCATAAATTTTTTGTCTTTTCTTTAATTATTAAAAGTTAATTATTATTATTTATACATTTTATTTTTTAAAATATATTTATTTTGTCATTAAGTTTATCCTTATTTGTATATTAAAATTGATTTAATTTACATCTCTTTTATATATCCAATTTATTTATTAAAATTTTATCTATCTTATGTTATACTTGTAAAAATATTTATACATTTTTATCTTTTATAGGTTTACATCTATCTATTTAATTATGTTAATATTGTTTTATTTAATTATAAACTTAGGGACAATTTAATATAGCTATTTTATTACATATAGTGGAGCTCATGTGATGCAGGCCCAAGTATAGAGGATCGGGCCCTTATGTTTCTGGAGGCCCAAGATAGGGCCCGTAATAAACGGGGCTAAACGGAAACGGCCCTAACTTTTGACTCGGGTCTCCGTTTGGGGCGAATCAGGTGTCCAGACGACCGTTGGCTCGAGCTCCACGTACTGACAAACAGCCGAAGGCGGTTTGCCCAACCGTTCGGCCCGAATTCGACCCGGAATGAGAGTTATGGGCCTTTTTATGAATTTATCGGGTTTTTGGGTTTTTATTTTTGTTTCCTGGGTTGACCCGCTGGGTTATTTGACCCGTTTTAAGTTTCCTGTTTCTTTTTAAGGTGTATGGATATTATGTATGAAGACATTTTTATGAATGAAGAAATTTTCTCTTTTTCCAAATTTCCGAGTTCTAAAATCGGTTGTTTGAAGCCTAATCGTTTGGCATTCCACAGAATCAACAAACGTTTAGTAGAGATTATTCTGGAATTCTTTGAATCAACAGAATAATCTATATTTCATTTGCTACGCTGCATCAGTTGGTATCAGAGCCGAAATTCTTGAGTTCAGGATGCCTCCAAGGAGACAGAAACCGCTTGAGGAAGTGTATGAACGCGAGTTTGAGCAACGGATTTTCGCGAGGATGGATGAAAGGTTGGATCAGGTGGTTAATCAGTTGACCGATCGATTCACAGATATGTTGAACAGAGGCCATGGGGATGAAGATTTTGAGAACCCGTTCGTCAATGACCGTTCGTCTTCCGGGTCGGAAATGGAAGAACGGCCAAGGCAGAATCGCAGGGATGATAATAGGCGCTGGGAGACCGGATTTAAGACTGAGATCCCAGAGTTTGATGGGACTAGTCTGAATCCAGAGGGGTTCATTGATTGGTTGGCTACGGTTGAGGAAGTGTTCGAGTTCAAAGAGGTACCCGAAAACAAGAAGGTATCACTGATCGCTACATGGCTTCGCGGTAGGGCATCGGCGTGGTGGCAGCAGTTGAAACAGACACGAAGTCGTCTGGGCAAACCAAAGGTTGAAACATGGAGGAAGATGAAGAAGTGTATGAGGTCCAACTTTCTGCCTCATAACTTCCAACGGTTGATGTACCAACGGTTACAGAATCTCAGGCAGGGGGCCAGAACGGTTGATGAATATACAACCGATTTCTATCATTTGATCGCGCGGAATGATATTCAGGAGACGGAAGACCAACTTGTTGCACGGTATGTTGGTGGCTTGAGGGTTTCAATCATGGATGCCGTGAATCTGTTCGATCCGGTTTCCGTTTTAGAGGCACACCAAAGGGCACTGGCTCTTGAGAAGCAAAATCGTCGGGTGAGTGGTGGTTCTGGTGTCTTTTCGAATTCCCCTGGTGGTGGTGTCCTTTCGAATTCCCCGGGTAGTGGTGCCTTTCCGAATGCTCCTGGTGGCAGAGGTTCTGGTTCGGGTGGTGCAATGACACGTTTCACCCCAAATCAATCAAAGACATGGGGTGCTTCTGCTGGGACAACTCCAACAAGAGGCGCAAGTAGTAGCGGAGGTCTGAAATGTTTCAGTTGTGGCGAGACGGGCCATCGTGCATCTGACTGCAGGAAGGCTGGGAAACGACACATGTATGCCGAGACTGGGGATTGGGAATATGAGTATGCTGATGAGGGTTACGAGGATAATCCACAGTTTGATGAAGAACCACAGTACGATGAAGAATTCGTCATCGGTGATGTGGGGGTGAACCTGGTTGTAAGGCGCTCGTGCTTTACCCCAAAGGCAGTTGGTGAAGATTGGCTCAAACACAACATCTTTCAATCCACGTGTACGATATTGGGTAAGGTGTGCACCTTTGTTATCGATTCTGGAAGTTGTGATAATCTCATTTCTGAGGAGGCGGTTCAGAAATTGGCTTTGAAAACAGAAAATCGCAACAAACCCTACAAACTGCAGTGGCTGAAGAAAGGTGGTGAGGTAACAGTTTCTAAACGTGCTCTTGTTGCTTCTTCTGTTGGTCAAACATATAAGGATAATGTGTGGTGTGATGTGGTCACTATGGATGCTTGTCATTTGTTGTTGGGTAGGCCGTGGGAATATGATCGAAATGTTGACCATAATGGGCGAACCAATACTTATAGTTTTTTATTTGGTGGGGTGAAAATAACTTTGGTACCTACTAAGCCTAAGGAAATAGTTACCAAGCAATCTGGTTCTCTTTTAACCCTTGCCCAGTTTGAAGAAGACATTGAAGATGTGGAGGAAGTGTTTGTTTTGATTGGGAAGGAAGTGCCCGAAGAAGTTGAGATTCCAGAGGCTATGACTCCTTTACTCGAGGAGTTTTCCGATGTATTCCCTACTGAGTTGCTTGATGGGTTGCCTCCACTGCGAGACATTCAGCACCACATTGATTTGGAACCCGGAGCTCAGTTACCCAACAAACCGCACTACAGAATGAGTCCTATTGAACATGAGGAGTTGCGTAGACATGTTGAGGAATTAGTTGCCAAAGGACAGGTTCGGGAGAGTATGAGTCCTTGTGTTGTTCATGCTTTGCTGGTTCCCAAGAAGGATGGTACGTGGCGAATGTGTGTTGACAGCCGTGCCATCAACAAAATCACAGTAAGGTATCGATTTCCAATTCCTCGTCTTGATGACTTATTAGATCAGCTTAGTGGTGCCACCATTTTCACAAAGCTAGATTTGAAAAGTGGGTACTATCAGATTCGACTTAGACCGGGTGATGAGTGGAAGACCGCCTTCAAAACACGTGAGGGGCTGTATGAGTGGTTAGTGATGCCCTTCGGGTTATCGAATGCCCCTAGCACATTTATGCGAGTAATGAACCAGTTATTTCGGCCTTTTATTGGAAAATTTGTGGTAGTGTACTTTGACGATATACTTATTTACAGTGCTAACTTTGATGAGCATGTAGAGCATGTGCGGCAGGTTCTCAGTTTACTTCGCAGGGATAATTTATATGCAGCTTTGAAGAAATGTGTGTTCATGACCCCGAAGGTTCTGTTTTTGGGATATGTGGTTTCTGGTGAAGGCATACAAGTGGATGAGTCCAAGGTTACTGCTGTGAAAGAATGGCCATCTCCAAAAACCCTCACCGACGTCCGAAGTTTCCATGGGTTGGCCTCATTTTACAGGAGGTTCATACCAAATTTCAGTTCTATCATGGCACCAGTGACAGACTGTATAAAGGGGAAAGGAAAGACTTTTACTTGGACCGACGAGGCAGAGTCAGTTTTTCAGTTGATTAAGGAAAAGCTAACGACAACACCAATTCTAATATTGCCAGATTTCAACCAAGTTTTTGAGTTGCACTCCGATGCTTCAAAGGTTGGGATTGGGGGTGTTCTGAGTCAGGGAGGACGACCTATTGCTTATTTTAGTGAAAAGTTGACAGGGGCAAAACTGCGATACAGTACCTACGATCTTGAATTCTATGCAGTGGTCCAAGCAGTGAAGCATTGGCGGCATTATTTGTTCCATAAGGAGTTTGTGCTGTTCACGGATCATGACTCCTTAAGGGACATTCGTAGTCAGGACAAAGTATCTCATAAGCATGGGCAATGGCTTGCTTTTCTGGAGAAATTTACTTTTGTTGTGAAACATAAATCTGGAACTTCTAATCGGGTGGCAGATGCTTTGAGCAGGAGGAGTAGTATGCTTGTATCCATGCTATTTGAAGTGCCAGGCTTTGAAAGTCTCATTGAGCAGTTTGAAGACGATCCTTACTTTTCTGATATTTTGCAGGAAGTTCAGTCTTGAAAGAGGGCAGATTTTTTGTTGCATGATGGGTTCCTTTTCAAGGGGAATCAATTATGCATTCCTGATTCAAGTCTCCGTCTGCACATCATAAAGGAGTTACATGGTGAAGGACATGTAGGCAGAGATCGCACTTTACACTTGGTGCAATCATCTTACTTTTGGCCTACAATGCGGAAGGAAGTAGAGCGGTTTGTTAAGCGGTGCAGGATCTGTCAAGCTTCCAAGGGTTCAGCCACTAATGCTGGACTTTACATGCCTCTGCCTGTTCCTTCACAACCTTGGGTTAATATAAGTATGGACTTTGTATTGGGGTTGCCCCGAACGCAACGAGGTAATGATTCGATCTTTGTTGTGGTTGACCGTTTTTCGAAGATGGTACACTTTATTCCATGCAAGAAAACAGCCGATGCGGTTCATGTGGCTCAGTTGTTCTTTCGGGAGATCTACCATTTACATGGGTTACCTTCTACTATTGTTTCTGATCGGGACACTCGTTTCTTGAGCCATTTCTGGCGCAGCCTATGAAAGATGGTGAATACCGAGCTTAACTTCAGCAGTGCCTATCACCCTCAGACGGATGGGCAGACCGAAGCTGTTAACAGATCACTTGGTAATCTTCTGAGGTGTTTGGTGGGTGAACACATGCGGGCCTGGGATCAGAAGTTGTGCCAAGCAGAGTTTGCCCATAATCGTGCAGTGAACAGAAGTACTGGTTTCAGTCCATTTGAAGTGGTCTATTCTGCTCAGCCCAGAGGCCCACTGGATTTGATGGGCCTTCCTATCTCAAACTCAGTTCCAAAGGAAGTGCATGATTTTGTTGTTGGGCTTCATGAGGTCCATAAGGCGGTACAAGAAAACTTGGTTCGTGCCAATGCAAAATATAAGAAGGATGCTGATCAGAAACGCAGACACGTTGATTTTGAGGTTGGAGATTTCGTTTGGGCTATTCTGACTAAGGATCGTTTCTCGGTCGGTGAGTACAATAAGTTATCTGCAAAGAAGATTGGACCGGTGGAGATTGTGGAGAAGATAAATTCTAATGCTTATCGTCTGAAATTGCCAAATCATATCCGATGTGCTGATGTGTTCAATGTTAAGCATTTGGTGCCTTTCCATGGGGATTCTTCTGATGATGAGCATGCTGCAGATTCGAGGACGAATTTTGTCTACCTAGGGGGAATGATGCAGGCCCAAGTATAGAGGATTGGGCCCTTATGTTTCTGGAGGCCCAAGATAGGGCCCGTAATAAACGGGGCTAAACGGAAACGGCCCTAACTTTTGACTTGGGTCTTCGTTCGGCCCGAATTCGACCCGGAATGAGAGTTATGAGCCTTTTTATGAACTATATCGGGTTTTTATTTTTGTTTCCTGGGTTGACCCGCTGGGTTATTTGACCCGTTTTAAGTTTCCTGTTTCTTTTTAAGGTGTATGGATATTATGTATGAAGACAGTTTTATGAATGAAGAAATTTTCTCTTTTTCCAAATTTCCGAGTTCTAAAATCGGTTGTTTGAAGCCTAATCGTTTGGCATTCCACGGAATCAACAAACGTTTAGTAGAGATTATTCTGAAATTCTTTGAATCAACAGAATAATCTATATTTCATTTGCTACGCTGCATCATCATGCTATCGTTTTATTCTAATTATTTTGAGGTTTTATTCATTTTGATTTAATTTTTTTTTATCGTGATACACTTTAATGTTTTATTCGTTTTATCCTGATTATTTTGTTACATTAATATGTTTTGAATTTTATTTTGATTATTTTGTTATATTAATATGTTTTGATTTAATTACAAAATATACAAATCAAAATGTATCTACCAAAGTATACAATCTAAAACGTATACATTTCATTAAATGAAAATATATAAATGTTTATGTTAAGTTTATATTGTTTTTACATTTTACTTAAAAATTACAATTAATTCGAAATATATTAACAATACAAAATATAGTAAGATAAAAACGAAAAAAAAATATTAGGCACATATATATATTTTTTTTAAAAATAATAATTAAGTCAAACGTATTAACGTAACAAAATATTTATATAAAAAAATAAAATGTTAAGTTTATATATTTTTGTTAGAAAGTATAATCAAATCGAAATGTAGTAAATAACGAAATAGGTAAAGCAAAACGAATAAAACACTAACTTTAAATTGAGACGTATTAATATAAGAAAATACTGAAATAAAAATAAATAAATACTAAATTTGAATCCAAACATATTAACTATATATATATATATATATATATATATATATATATATATATATATATATATATATATATATATATAGAATCAGGTTCATCAGCGTACCTATGAGATTCCAGCGTACCCTAATGTGAATGATCATTCACATATATTTTTTTAATAGACATGTATAAGACAACATTATAAAACTTTTTTTCAAAAGGAGCAACAGCATAAACCTTGTGAATGGTAAAAAAAGATCATGTGAATGGTCATTCACACCATTCACATGGTGTGAAATGACCATTCACATAAATATGCATTGAGCATTCACATAATTTTTAAGGACACAGAAAGTGTGAATGTATGTGAAATTCATATATCATGTGTATAACATTAATTTAAACATGGTTATGAGAAAAAAAAATTTTAAATTTTTTTTTAAGGTTGGTACCGGGTTCACTTGATTTCGAGACGTACTTTTTTGAACCTGACTCTCTCTCTCTCTCTCTCTCTCTCTCTCTCTCTATATATATATATATATATATATATATATATATATATATATATATATATATATATATGATGTTGATGATTTTATACATATTTTTCTTGGCATATCTCCCTCATTTAAGTGTGTTTTGATAGCTAAACTTTCGAATTCGATACTGAAATGAAATACCTTTGTTTCCGAAGGTTTGTAGCGGACATTTGCGAATCAAGGAAAACAAATGATGCAATGTCAAGATTTATTGATAAACTATCAAAGTATTGGATACAAAGAAGAACATTCCATGACCATGGAATTTAGACAAGCCATGGATTTGAAGATAACGCACGCCTGTTGCATATGAAAGACAATCCATGTCCATGGATTTGTAGATAAGAGCGCTGCTGCATAAAGGAAAGAATGGCCATGGAAATGAAACCTTGAGCGCACGCCAATAAAGGGAAGTAGGGGGAAGTTTGTAAAGAAGACGGAAACCCTAGCTTGGAGAGGAAGAGGCGACGGCTGGGAAGAAAAGAAGGGGGAGGAGAGCAACGCAAAGGGAGAAAACACGATTCCAAGCATCAAGAGACGATTTTTGTGAAGAACAATTGAAGAGTATCACGATTTCAACTTCTCTATTCATCATTCTAACATTGGTTTGGTATCTTTCATGGATTCTTTTGTTAGTGTTTTGATTGAGATGATGGTAACCCTAACCATGGGGTGATTTTCTTTTGCATTTACTTAGATGATTGAACCCTAGTTTAGATGATAACGTTATTGGATTGAATCATTCTTTTGATTTCATTGGTTTATTTGGTTACATTTGTTTGGTAAAACTTGGGATTTCATTAATATTCAATAGATAGTCAATTCAATTTGTGGCGAAAGCCTTTTGTTTTGAATATTTATTTCGACTAATTGTTATACCAGTTAATAGTTTCTTGAACCGGAACCGGTAAAAAGAAGTTGTTATGGTTTTTCAAGTTTATGACTTTACAAGTGAAGTTACATTGAGATGAACCATCTTGTGTAACTTGGATTAGTCTTAATCATATAACTTCAATAATCAAAGTGATTGTGTTTTAATTGCATGTTTTGAGGTGGATATAGTGAAGAACTTCACGTGTCTTTCCGATATTCATAAAGTTAAATAACCTGACCAGGAAGTTTAATCGGCTTAAGAATCAATTGAGTTAAATTTAATAGCGGGCTTTAAATGCTATCATCGAGACTAGGGGGATTGATTCTAAGTAAATGCATTGTTTTGACACTAAACTGTCCATTGCTTTTGTTTGTTCTATTTCATAATCCAAGTTAGTTCATTTGCTTCATTATAATAGTTATTTAGAATCAACTACTTATTGTACATGATTAATTAGTAACCAAAGACTTATTATCATCATTCTGCATCGTTTCCCTGAGATCGATACTCGGTTCTTACTTAAACTATTCTACTATACGATAGGTTACACTTGCCTATTGTCTATTAGTTTTAGTTTGGATTAGTTCCATTTTTATTATAAGATTAGTGTTTAGTAAAATAGACACCAAGTTTTTGGCGCCGTTGCCGGGGAAACGGTGATTTTGAGAACGGTCTGAAGTTGCTAGATTAATTAACTCTCTTTCTTTTGATTTTTTTAGGAAAGTTGCTGTTTAATTTTTAGTTTTTTTTGAAATTATTTGGTTTTCACTTTTTACCTTATTTTATTTTAGTTAAACAAAATAAGTGTGGGGAATCTTTGCAGTTGCATTGAATCCTTGCTTCATTTTCTTTTTGGTTTATCATAGTTTATTTTCTCTTTTTGTTTTTTTTCCTTCTCTTCTACTTTGTTTGGCTTTTTATCTTTTTGTGCAGAATGTATAATGGTATTAAGATGTATGATGGCTATGAAGCAAGTTATTGTCAGGGGGAGATCAATTATGAAGAACATGGTATGTTGTCATATGGAGATCCTCATTTTGACCATTGTTTAGGTGCTTACATGCCTGAGAGATCTTATTCCCCCTATGACGATTGTTGTGATTACTTGCTCAATCTACTCTCTTCCAAAAGCCATCAACAACATCAGCTCGAATATCATACCCCATACCAACCTGACATTCAATATTGCCAAAGTCAAGATATTCAATATTCTTGTCACACTCCTTCCCAATATGAACCTGAGATAAGTATGAGCTTTACTGAACTAATGATGAATCATATTGCAAGGCAAGAGGCAAGGCAAAGCCAAATTGATACGTGTCTTCGTGATCAACAATCTATAATTGAGAATCTCGAATGCCAAATGGTACAATTGGTCGAACTGATTGCCGAAGGACCATCAAGAAGTAGTTCAGGTATACGAGAGGAGGAGATACAAGTTGAGGGGAATGCTCACATATATACATACGATGTTAGTGATTCGGACGAAGATGTTGAGTCTGTTTATGATGAAACTTTTCAACTTATACAACCGATCACCAATACATCAGAGATAACAACTGGCCAAGTACATTCCTCAATCTCACAAGATACCTCACAAGTCTCTTATTTAAAGATCAACGATATGATGGAAGACGAGTTCAATCCCGAAAAGGATTTAGAAGAGCTTGCAAGACTTTTGGGAGTCAACGAGTCTACCCTTGTTGATGATGAGGGAGTTGATTTTAATTTATTTGATGGAAACTCATATGTTATTGTTAATACTATGAAATCCTCATCTGATTCTGAATGTACTAATCGTTTGGTGGATGTTATGGATATGCAGGTAGAGAGTGTTGCAATAATTTGTTCGAATCAACAGAGTGAGGAGGATAACTCGAAGCCACCCATGAAAGGAAAACAATTTAGGCGTACTCGAAAGCGAAGGAAAAGACCAAAAGGTCGTGATGTCATTAAAGATGGTAAACGTAATTCAACAAGATTAAAACATGAACATACACACATTAATGGATGCAAGAAGGGTAAGGAGTGCAAACTTAATTCGTCAAAGTCCATTTTTCGTACTTTATCCAAAGGTAAGCCTTACATCCTTTTCATTCCTTTGAAAATAAAAATGAGTGGAATAAGGTCAAGCTAGAGACCTTATAAACAAGCGCTTTCGGGAGGCAACCCGTAGATTGAATAGTTATCAATTTTTTATTTGTTTTGTTTGGTTTATTAATTAGGATTTTGTAGTTAATTTTGTCTTATTTTCTGTCAATCTCTTGGAGAATGAGAAAGTTGTAAATCCATGGTCATGTTTATTTAGAATCCATGGCCAACTATTAGAAGGATTTATAACAGTGAGTTTTATGGCCATGGATTTCTAAATCCACGGTCTCATCATATATCGTAAAATTCCAGTAAGTTCCATGGCCATGTTTTCTAAAAAATACATGGTCCCTTTTCGGAAGCGTCCTAGGGTTAAATACATGGCCATGGATTCCAAAATCCATGGCTTGTCACGGAAGCGGCGATTAAAAAAAACATGACCATGGATTTGTTTTTCTAAGAGGCCCATGGCTTATTGTTACGGAAGCGAGAAAACGAAATACATGGCCATGGATTTCTGAAATACATGGCCATGGATTTCTTGTTTCTAAGCGGCGGCTCTTAGTCCTTCTTCCCTATTCTCATCTCCTTCACCATTGTTTTCTCTCAGTCAGCTATGGCAAGATCGAAAAATGCCACACGTAGCCATGGAGCATCATCTTCTCGACCCCTAAAACATGCTAGTGGACATACGAGAGGCTTATTGTGCATACTTCTTGGTGCTCATGTTGGTCCACGTTCCATACTTCAGGGGAGTCATTCTGTTCATCCATTTTGCTTACACTTCCACCACTGCACCTTACTATCTTTTGAACATTGAGGACAATGTCCAATTCTAAGTGTGGGGAAGGGGTATGACCATTTAAGCATGTTTTGTTTAAGGGTGAAATTTTTCTATATGTGATGTAACTATTCTCAATTTGGCCTAAAAGTCCTATTTTTGTGGCATTCTCTTTACACTTTCGAGAGCATTGGTGTTATTGCTTGCCTAAGTACTTCATGAGAATGTAAACTTAATTGAGTAGATTTGCATGATTTAGGCGAGATACTTTACTTCATGGATTTGGTTCTTGGATATGTTTGCATGACCCTTGCACATTTTAGCCTATATCATTCGTGAGGATTTGAGCCAAGAATAGCATTCATTTTTAATGCTTGTGTTTTCTTTTGTTGAGTGTGCCGGTGGTACTTGTTTACTTCAGAACTTGCTTATGTAATGCATTTCGAGACCACAATGCTGAGAATGTTGCATTTATAATGAAGGCAAATTAGGATTGAGCCATTTAGTTACCGTTTCATTTTTCCCACCTTCTAAGCATGTAAAATGATGTGTGTTTTTACCTTAGTTACCCCTTTTGAGCTTAAACCTTTTCGTTTCAGTCATAACCCATGCTGTTAACCTTTTCAATGCGTTTGGCTCTCGTCACCCTTAGTCTTAATCCGATCTAAATTCCAGCTGTTTAGTTAAAATTTTATTTTCTTTCAGTTTTTGAGTTTTATGTAATTATGTTTAGTATTTAGATTCTCAAGTTCATAGTAAAAAAAAAAGCAAAAAACAAAAACAAAAAAACAAAAAAAAAAAAAAAAAAAAAAGAAAAAAAAAGAAAAAAAAAGAGAAAAAAAAAGAAAGAAAAGGAAAAAAGGGTATAGTTTTATCTTTGTTTCTCCTTTGTATTTATTCCTTATTTTAGAGTTCTTTCTATTGTAATTGGTCAAGTTGTGATTAAGTTTTTCTTTAGCTAACAACTCGTGCTTTAAAGTGTCGGATTTAGGACTATTTCACACAGTTTATCTTTTGTATCCAACCCTTTTACCCCTAGCCCCGTTACAACCCTGTGAAAGACCTTCATTTTGCCTCATTCTCATGTTTAGTGGTGGAGATTTGATTCTCAATCAAGCTTATGATAGTAGCATGTTCCACGACTTGGCTTGAGTGAATTTGTTATGAAAAGAACCCTGATACATACTCGAGTGTTTGAGCGAATCCTACTGTGAGGTGCTTTGGTTATGTAGACTAATTCAAAAGCGACTTTCATGAATGCTAAATATCTATGATCTAGCATCATGTGAATTTCTTGTTTGGTGGGGCACTCAATCTGCGAAATGGGGAGAGTGTTATGTTTTGTTTTACAAAGAGTCGCGAACCTCATTTTATGATCAGTTCGTTTCAAAGATAATTGAGTGTCCCAGAACTTAATACTATGTCTCTCTGGTAGAGATCAATGCGCTTCCAATCTCGAAGTAGGTAATTTGAGTGTGAGTGGATGACATATTTCCATTGCGTAGTGGCAAACCGCACATAGCCTTTTGATGTGGTTTTCGTCTCATCTTGGACCCAGAAGGCCAACGCTGTGCGGCGCTAAATGGTTTTGATGTGTTGTATTATGACTCTGGAATACGATATTTTTTCTTGGGCAGTATCTCCCTCATTTAAGTGTGTTTTTGATAGCCTTAAATTACTTCTCGATTCCGATACCGGGGGGAAATGAATCATAAAACATTTTATTTGATTTCAAGGTTGTATGTACGCGGACCACATTGCGAAATTCAACGGAAAACAAATGACTGTCGTCTACCAAATTTTTCAAGTATTATGATTTAAACTATTCAAAAGATTGGTACAGAAGAACATTCCATGACCATGGAATTTAGACAAGCCATGGATTTGAAGATAACGCCCGCCTGTTGCATATGAAAGACAATCCATGGCCATGGATTTGTAGATAAGAGCGCTGCTGCATAAAGGAAAACATGGCCATGGAAATGAAACCTGGAGCGCACGCCAATAAAGGGAA
>JAANYP010004553.1:0-10373 GCA_020465985.1 Centrapalus pauciflorus | reverse complement strand
ATTTTAATTAAATATATCTACAACATTTATCATATCTATACTATATATATTTATATATTTACTTTTAAATTTCATTTTCAACTTATCTTCTTTTATATTTAAAAATTATGTCTCATTTAAATTTTTTTTTTTTTGTTTAATGTCATTACCGTTTCATAACCTTTGGTTATCTATAATTAATTGTTGTTTCATTATTTATCCATAGGTTACAAAGAAGATGAATGATCATCAAAAGTTATAAATAGTATGGGTTGCAAATAATCCATTTGTCAACCTAAAACATTTTTCTCCTAGAATTTCACCGGTTAGTTTTCTTCTTGATTTATTTTTCAAATATCAAGTTTCTTTTTCATCTCTAACACATGTATGTTTATTCTATTTTGTGAAATTGATTATCAAGTAATATATAATTATATTTAGTTAGTTGTTTTTATAAATGTTGAGTCTATTATATATAAGTTGAGTTTCATGCAATAAATATGAGTATTATTTATTTGATTTAATTTTAATAAAAAAATTTATTAAATGACAATAGTAAGCATTTTGTTAATTTTCGTTAAATATCAAAAATATTTAGTCCATCTAATTTTAATTAAATATCTACAATATTTATCATATATATACTATAAATATTTATATATTTACTCTTAAATTTTATTTTTAACTTATCTTCTTTTATATTAAAAAATTATGTCTCATTTAATTTTTTGCTTTATTTTTGTTTAATGTCATTACCGTTTCATAACCCTTGATTATCTATAATTAATTGTTATTTCATTATTGATCCATAGGTTACAAAAAAGATGAATGATCATCAAAAGTTTTAAATAGTATGGGTTGCAAATAATCCATTTGTCAACCTAAAACATTTTTCTCCTAGAATTTCACCGGTTAGTTTTCTTCTTGATTTATTTTTCAAATATCAAGTTTGTTTTTCATCTCTAACACATGTATGTTTATTCTATTTTGTGAAATTGATTATCACTGTTTTTATTTTGTGATATTTTATATTTGACAGTGATATTGACGGATATTATTGAAGTGACCATCCATGCAAAAAAGTTCTTGACAAATAGATTTTCTAGAACAAATTTGGTGTGTTCTTCAATCCATACATTGATAATTCTTTTTAAATAATGATATATTTATATAAATTATTTCGAATTATATGTTTGTATTAATAAATTGTTTATGTTGATGTAGGTGTTTGATGTGTTCAATATTGATATGTCATATATCCTAAAGGTTCATTGCTAAAAAAATATATATGTCCACGTTATATCACCAACATAAATAATTCATTGTCATCTACTTCTTTCAATTATATAGTTTTAAACTATAATAAATATTTTTTTAAATGTATCAACAACTAAATTTTTGTTTCTATATGCTTGAATTCTTCTATGAATATCTTCTTGATTATTTTTTCAACAATAAAAATTTCATAATATTTATTTTTAATGATTTATTTTTTATAAATTCATTTTTGAATAATTTTCAATAAATATTGATCTAGAATCGTTATTGAGTAACATACATTTTAATAAAAATTGTAATGTATTTTAATATAACCATTGTTACACAATTTGGTATTTTGAATACTAATATTAAATTTAATTTAATTAGAATATTTGTATCTATGTTTATACATTTTCTAGGTCTTTTATATTCCCTTAATATTAACAATGCACTATATATTTTACTTTAAGTTTTTATGTTTATTGAATTAGTAATTTAATATTTTTTTAATTGGTATATTTCATTTAGTGTAGTATTTCGTTTCTTATTTGGTTGTGATTTCATTATGGGATACAACACATTAATGCAATATTTTTGAATTTAAAAAAGTTCAAATAACAAAGCTCATAATAATTATTTTATTTAAATATCATTAATCATTTCATAAAATATTTTGCTAATTATAAGGTTATAAAAAATTTATTTATCTATTATAGAAATAAAATTCTTAATCGTTAATAACGAACCATTAATCATATATATCATATGTGGTTTTGATTAATGTATAGTGAATTAGTAAAAATCACGTCTAACAAAACCATTTAAAAGACATAGAAATAAATATGGTATTTTTTACGATTATCATTAGCATTATTTTAAAAATTATCAAAATACAAACAAATGCATATATGAAAGTGCATAATTGTTTTAAGTTCTTTTTATAAATAAATAAATCACATAATATAGTTCTTTCTATAAAAATGTTGAGTCCATATGTATTAATTAATTGTAATAAATTTTTTATATACTTGACTTCTTTGAATTGTAAATATAATGTAATAAACTATTATATTGAGTTTTTATAAATAACTAAATAATATAATATAATATAATATAGTTCTTTCAGTTTTTTTAAACAAATATTTAAAGCGTATTATTTTTGTCTTTTATAAATAAAGAATATAATATAATAGAGTTCTTGAAGTTATTTTATAAATAAATATTTAGAGTATATTATTTATGCATATGAAAATCATTTTGTTGGAATATCGCAGAAACCATGTCACTTATAAATAGTGACTATTAGCATAAATAATTAAATACATATTTTTATTAAGAAAAATTTATATACTTGATTTCTTTGAGTTCTAGATATAAATAAATAGTATAATATGATAGAGTTCTTTTATAAATAAATAATATTTCCAGTTTATTATTTATGTATATGAAAGTCATTTTGAGTTCTTTTATAAATAAATACTATAATATAATAGAGTTCTTTTTTAATTTCTTTTATAAATAAATATTTACAGTTTATTATTAATGTATATGAAAATCATTTTGTTAAAGTATAACAAAAATCATGTGAATTTTAAATAGTGACCATTAACACACATACATATTTTTCTAATTTAATTGGAATGATTATATTATAGATATCGTTTTTACAATACATATGAAATATTAAATATCATTAATGTTTTTTAATTTAAATATTAATTTGTGCATTATAAATAAAAATATATTCATAAATATCTATATCATGTCGTTTTGTAATAGTGATTATAAATATAAATATGTAAAAATTTTGTTCAAACAAAAATTTTAACATTTTAAATCATTTTTGTATATAATTATGTATTACACGAAATAGTTATACCATGAATATCTTTTTGATGTACATATTTATCCATAAATAATTAGTAATTTACAATTAATTACTATTTATGTTTTTGGTTTGTTACTTCATTTGTGATAAAAATATGTTTTCATAAAATACAAGATATTATTGCACAAAACCTTATTAATTTATTTTATGGAAGTCAACCCAATTCACCACTAGTTAATTAATATTATTGAAATTATTAATGCACAACAATTTGATACGTTTCTAAGCACTTGATGAATACCGTATTCTAACTTGATTATTTAATTACTATTATTTAACCCATTAATGTTAACAATTTCTTACATTTTCTCTTATTTATATATATACTAAAGATGTAATTTAAATACTCTATTTTATTTGAAATAAATGTCATAAAGAATTACTACATAAACCATTCAATTGTCATTAAAATGCTCTATTTAATTACATACTCAATCTTTAAAAATTCTTATAATAACAAAACCATCCAACCTTTTCATTATCTTATTAATTAATTACTGCATGATTCATGATATGTGTACACATTTAAATGTGTTATGTTTGTTGTCTATTAATCAATCTTTGTGTTCTTATAATGGCTCCTACCGATGTAATTTATTTTTAGCGATCTAACAACTAGTCAAGTATGCTCACAGGTATGAAGTTAATGACTCGCTCACATGCATAGGTTTCCATTGATTTTTTTTCCTACAATCACTAAGAAACCCCTCACAACTCATTAATTTTTTATTTGAATTTGTAGGTGGATCTGCTAGCGATTTCTTAGTATTATAGACTATAAAGACCATCTTGAGTTTCAACCCGAGGTATTTAATTTTCAAATAAATTTACATACCAATTACTAGAATCGAATTATTTAGTAAGCTAATGTTTAATTTAGGACATTGTTAGGCACAAAAAGGCCTCAGTCAAACCTGCTCTACATCTGAGGGGGAGATTTTATAATCAAACCTGTTGATACATTTGAAGGTTGAATTTAAGCCCTGTTATATGCCTTCTTGAACACTGAAAATGATTTGCAATATCAGTCTAAAGCTGTTCTATACGTTGCATGTGTTGCAACCAAGACAGTTTGTCCAAGCTGATCAGTCTGCTGATCAGGCTGAACATAAACTGTCTACGCTGCTCTACACTGTTGAGCAGCTTGGGCATTTTTAAAAGTGTTCTGTTCTTTGTGAACAGAACCTGTTCTTTGTAAACAGGCTAAACACTTTATGGAATTTGTTTCCAAGTCATCATGTATTGTTTTTAACTACCAGATCAGTTTACACAGTTGAAGACAAAGTGGAAAGCAGAACCGCTCAGCCTGCCCAAGCTGTTCTGTTACATGAAGACAAACGGATATTTGAAAAAGGGTGACAGACCTTTTTTCTTATATCAAAATAGGCCTTTACAAGGAAGAAAGACGCAAAGTTGACATTCCTAAAATGGTTAAAGGCAATGCAACAGTAGAAAGTAAAAAGACAAAAGTTCTGCACAAGAGAAGGCAAGTCTGCTTTTCAGAAAAGTGCAGAAAAGTTATATTGTCTTTTCAAACAAGACTGCTCCTTTTTCATTCTGCCCAATGAAGATGTTTCTCTTAGATCCTCTAAGTGAGTATAAAAGGAAGCTTCTAAGGTCAGAAAGAATGTGAAGAAAGCTAAGTGCTTAAACCAAGAGTGAACGTGCAAGTGTGATATTCATGCATGCAAATCTTCTGTAAACAAGCTTCTGTGTGTCTAAGCTGTTTACCAAAGCTGTTCCTTAAAGTCTTGTAAAATACATTGAGTGCATCTTAGTGAGTGTGTTCATTGTAATCTAGTTTGAGTGTGTCTTAGACTAGAAACCATACTGTTGTATTCTGTCATCTCAGCTTGAACAATTCCGCAGTCAAGCTTGTTTGTAATTAACATTTGTTGATAATACATACAAACATTGAGAAAAAGAGTGTGTAGTTTTTAAATACTGTATTCACCCCCCCCCCCTCTACAGTTTATTACTATATTCTTTGGGAACCTTTCGGGACCTACAACTGGTATCAGAGCAGTTTAGAGTGTGTGTCATTCTAGATCTCTCATAATCCCAAGTTTCCATGGACAACAGTGCTGCAAACTCTTCTTACTATGACAATTGCTCTATGGGCAAGCCTCCAAAATTTAATCATCAAAACTTCTCTGGTTGGAAGTGCAGAATGATGCTCTATTTAGAGAATCTGGATGTACAACTGCCAGAGATAGTGATGGAGGGTCCCTATGTGCCAACCTCTGTTACTACAATAACTCCAGCGGTTGAAGGAGCTGCTCCTGAAATCAGGACCTTTGAGAAAGCAAAAGCTCAATGGTCTGATGAAGACAAGAGAATGGTAGCTCTGGATGCAAAGGCCAGGAACAACCTGGTCATTTCTCTTCCTGATGATGTGTTCAAGCAGGTTGAGAAGATGAAGACTGCAAAGGAGATGTGGGATACTCTGTGTACCGTCTATGATGGACCCACAATCACACTGGACAACAGGATTAACAATCTTGTTAGACAGTATGAACTCTTCTGTGCCAAACCAAAGGAGTCTCTCACAGAAACCTACACCAGGTTCACTGCTCTGGTGAATGATCTCAAAGCTGTTGGGATCACCAAGGACAGTCTTACTTTGGTGAACAAGTTTCTGGACATTTTACCTGAGGAGTGGAACTATTTCTCAACCATCCTAAGAAACTCAGGTACTATCAGAAGTATTGATCTGGTCAATCTGTATGGATCCTTACTGAATGATGAACAATCAAGGCAGCAAAAGAGGAATGCCTTGGAAATGTCCAGAAGAGGTACAGCCTTTGTGGCTAATGTGAGACAGTCTGTTAATCAGGTGAGTGATGTGTTCACTCAACCTGATCAACAGGATGATGATAAGGAGGAGGTGTCTGAAGAAGAAGAGG
The DNA here is from genome assembly GCA_020465985.1 of Centrapalus pauciflorus. Classification (NCBI taxonomy): domain Eukaryota; kingdom Viridiplantae; phylum Streptophyta; class Magnoliopsida; order Asterales; family Asteraceae; genus Centrapalus; species Centrapalus pauciflorus. The sequence continues at coordinate 4,340 of JAANYP010004553.1, read as the reverse complement.
CTGCAGATCTTACTGAACAAGATGATGAGCAAATGATAGCTATGCTTGTCAAAAAGTTCAGCAAGAGAAGATTTGGAAGAAGTATGCTACAAGGAAGTGCAAATGCTGGCAAAAAGAAAGCATTTGACAAATCCAAGGCTGAGTGCTTCAAGTGTGGCAAAACTGGCCATATAGCTGCTGACTGTGTGTCAAAAGCTGTTGGTCAGTCATCCAAACCTATCAAGACTAACAGGGATGATGGCTATAGGGTTAAGTACCTTATGGCCATGGCTAAGCTGAGGAAACTGGAAAACTCTGTGTCTTCCAATCGCCAAAAGGGACTCATGGCTGAGACATGTGACTGGGAGGAATCTGACTCATCATCTGATGAAGAAGATAATCAGTGTCTGATGGCCAACTCTGATGTCCCATCAACAAGCAGTTTCAAACAGGACATGGCTGAAGCTGAAGCCTTCAGCAGCTTGGAGAACTGGAATCCTACAATGATGTATAAGGTACAAAATTTTATGGCTTACAGTTCTGAAGAAAAAGTTAAAATGTTTGAATACATGCTTGTTGATCTGAAAGCTGCTGTTGAGAAGCATGATGCTTTATTATCTGAAATCTCTAAGCTTAAAGCTGATCTTAAAACTAAAACCAGTAAACTGGACAGTTTCTATAAGTTGGAAACTGAGCTTGATGAATTAAAACACATCAACTCCATTTTACTGGAAGGAAAGAGAGAAACAGATATAAAGCATGCTAAGCTTCAAAAGATAGTTGACTCTTGGTGCCAATCTGCACAAAAAGTCAGCCATTGTATCAGTCAACAGATCCCTGCTCAAATCCAAGCCTATCTTGGAGGGGATCTTGACACAGCAGCTTCCATTGTTGAAATAAGTAATTTGAAAGAAGACTTGTCCACTCTTGGTGAACTTCCAAATACATTCATCCAAAATGTGAATGGTAAACTTATTTCAACAAACAGGTTTGTCAGGCCTCAAAATACTGACAGCTTGTGTGAACTCAGCTCAAAAGCTGATGTTGGAGTTTGTTCTCCAAAACAGCCTGCTAAGTGCTATGCTAGCTCACACAAGCAGAAGAAAGGAAAACATGCTCAAACAGAAGCTGTGGATGCTAAGCCTGTTGACAAAACAGGTTCAGAATCCAAAGCTGTTGGTAAAAAGCATGTTAATCCTTTTGATGCTAAACATTTTGAAAATAAGTTTTCAAAAAGTAAGCAGCCTGTTTTCAACAAGGGTAAGTCTCAGGTTGAAAACAAAACTGCTGTGATTTCAAATAAGTTTTCAAATCATGGTGGTAAGTTGGTTTTAAATGAAAATAAGTTTTTCAAAACCAAACACAGTGAGTATGCTGATAGGCAGCATAAATCACAACTCAGTAGGGGCAAAGGCAAAGCCATTGCTCAAACTGAGACAACTGGGAATAAGTTTCTCAAACCTGTGGAAGCTCAAAGGCCAATCAAGCTTCCTGTCTTTGACATCTGTCCTCCCAAAAAGAGGAAAGAAGAGACAGTCAAAGCTGTGGCCTATGAACTTACCACACAAGCTGTTGATTCTGCAAAAATTGCTAAACCTGCTGAAAGAATCAACAAAAACAGTTCAGAATGTGTTTCTGAAGGACCTTCTTCCAAAAGCACCAAAAAGAGGAAATGTTATAAGTGTGGGAAGAAGACACACCTGGCCAAGGACTGTCCTGAATCTGAGGACATGAGGCCTGTTGGCTCTGCTGTTTCCCTCACAGCTGTTACAAGCAGTGGTGGAAATGACATAGTCACTGAGGATGGTATTCAAACTGATACCATTCAAATAGGGAATATTAGTGTGGACATTCAAAATCCATCAACAAGTGTTGATGAAGTAGGAGAACTCATCTGTGTGATGATTTCCCCTAAAAATAACTAATAATTCTCTTCTCACTCTGCAGGAAAAACAACCTTCCCAGGTTTGGTACTTGGACAGTGGCTGCTCAGGGCACATGACAGGTTGTAAAGAACTGCTGAGTGATCTCAGGCCGGAAAAAGGGCCAAAAGTCACCTTTGGTGACAATGTGCAGGGATCCACTGAGGGATATGGAACTCTTAAAGCTGGTGCTGCAGTGTTCAAAAGGGTAGCCTATGTGGTTGGACTAAAACATAACCTTGTTAGCATAAGTCAACTGTGTGATGCTGGCTACAAGGTTAACTTTGATGAGCACCTGGGTTACATATTGGATTCCCAAGGCAAAGTTGTGATGTGTGCTCAACGAAAGAAAGGTGTATATGTTGTGGATATGCATTCTGCTGATCCCACAACTGAAACCTGTTTTCTCACAAGAACCAACGCTGATCTAAACTGGTTATGGCATAGAAGATTGTCACACCTGAACTTCAAGAACATCAATAAACTCTGTAAGAAAGAGTTGGTAACAGGTTTGTCTTCTATTACTTTTGCCAAAGATAGATTATGCACAGCTTGTGAGAAAGGCAAGCAGAGAAAAACATCTTTTAAATCCAAACATAATTTCTCTATTGATACTCCACTCTTCTTAATCCATATGGACTTGTTTGGACCTATTAATGTCCCAAGTCTAGGAGAAAGAAGATACACTCTTGTAATGGTTGATGAGTTCTCCAGGTACACATGGGTGATCTTTTTGAAGAACAAAGGAGAGGCTGCGAGAGAAATTATTGGATTTGTTAAAAAGATGGAAATGCTGAACTCTGCCCAAGTAAAGCAGCTTAGAAGTGATCATGGTACTGAATTCAGAAACAGTACTCTTGAAGACTTCTGTGAAGAGAAAGGTATCAATCAAAACTTTTCAGCAGTAAGAACTCCTCAACAAAATGGAGTTGCTGAAAGGAGAAACCGAACTCTCATTGAAGCTGCCAGAACCATGCTGTGTGCATCAGGTTTGCCTTCACCATTTTGGGCTGAAGCTGTCAACACTGCCTGCTTCACTCAAAACAGATCCTTAGTGGTAAAAAGGTTCAACAAGACCCCCTATGAGCTGCTCAAAGGGAGAAAGCCAAATGTCAGCTATTTCCATGTGTTTGGATGTCCCTGTTTCATTCTGAATCAAAGGGACCAGCTGTCAAAATTTGAACCTAAAGCTGATGAAGGAGTGTTTGTTGGTTACTCTTCTATCTCCAAAGCCTACAGAGTATACAACAACAAAAGAAAGGTGATATATGAATCTATCAATGTCACCTTTGAAGAGTCCAAGAATGCCTCCACCAAAGCTGTTCCTGAATCAGTTTCAGGAGACCTCAACTTTGATGATCTGATGCATTCAATCAATGAAGAGGACTCAAAAGCTTCCACTACACCCAGTGTGGAACCTGCTAATCATGATGGACATGATGATGATTATGTCAATACACCTTGTGTGAATAAATGTACTGACTTAATTACAACTGCATGTCCAGAACCTATCAATGCTGATTTCCCCAGTTCCTCTGCTGATATGTTCAACAGTGGTCAGACATGTTCAACAAGTGAACAGGCTCAAGACAACAGTGTGTCTGAAAATCTTGAGAGCTGTTCAACAGGACCTGCTGAAGATGTTAACAACTCTGGTAAGTCATCATTGAAAAAAATGATCCTAGGTAGGATCAGGGTGTCACCCCAATGATCAAATAATTGGTGACATCAATAAAGGGATACAAACTCGGTGGGACAGCTTAGGGAACTGTTGTATGTTCTCTAGTTTTGTTTCACTGATGGAGCCAAAGAAGGTGGATGAAGCACTAAAAGATGCCAATTGGATCACTGCCATGCAAGAAGAACTCAATCAGTTTGAGAGAAACAAAGTATGGAAGCTGGTCCCTGCCCCTAAAGGAAAAACAATAATTGGCACAAAATGGGTTTTCAGGAACAAAATGGATGAGCAAGGTCATGTCATTAGAAATAAGGCAAGACTGGTTGCTCAGGGCTACAGACAGGAGGAAGGCATTGACTATGATGAGACATTTGCTCCTGTGGCCAGGCTAGAAGCAATTCGTTTGTATCTACCCTACGCTGCTCATAAGAGCATAAAGGTATTTCAAATGGATGTGAAGAGTGCATTTTTGAATGGGAAGCTGCAAGAAGAAGTATATGTCAAGCAGCCTCCAGGTTTTGAAAATGAACAACACCCAGGTTTTGTCTATAAGTTAGACAAAGCTCTCTATGGTCTCAAACAAGCCCCTAGAGCCTGGTATGACACTCTTACTGAATTTCTTATGAGCAATGGGTACTCCAGAGGTAAAGTGGATACCACATTATTCATAAAGAAGGTGAAGTCTGATATTATGCTTGTTCAAATTTATGTGGATGACATAATATTTGGTTCTACTAATGAGCAACTATGCAAGAATTTTT
>JAANYP010004552.1:195000-233868 GCA_020465985.1 Centrapalus pauciflorus | reverse complement strand
GTTGTTAAGTAAACGAGTTTTCATTTTTATTGAAAAGTGAGATGAAAATTTTGAAAATTTTCGGTAACTAAACGCACCCTTGGGCTTTGGCCGAATCTAGTTTTCATTTTTGTTTTATTTGTAAATAAATGTAATCTTAATTTAATAAAAAATACTTTAACCATCAATTATCATGTGTGTGTGTATATATTATTTTTGACAAATAATTCATTTTTATAGAAAATAATTACATATAAACATTTGTTTCATATTAATAAAATTAAAATAATTTTTATGGGGCAACAAAATCTCAACTACCAGTAAATATTCATATATGAACACATTACTTATTTAGTTCTTCATATTTTTGTAGTTATTCAAATGATTTTATCGCTATGTGTATGTATTTATGAGATTCACATATAAATAATAAATATTGTAGAAACTCGTACCACAAGATAAAATTGTTGCATCTTCAGTTATAAAATTAGTATTATTGATTTTGGGATAATTGCGCAAAAAACCATCAACTTGTCAGTTTTTTGTGATTAAAACCCCAAACCATTTTTCGTTGCATAGAAGACCCCAAACTAACTAAAAACCCCAATAAATCAAAGTTTTATCAATGAGTCACCCGTTGAAACCGGCTATTAATCCTACGTGGACCTATAAATAATCTACGTGGAATAAGTTTTAATTGTTGAAATCGGTTGCCAAGTATTACACATTATTTAAAACCATGTTAATAATTTTTAATTGTTATCTTTAAACGGGATTACATCATCAACGAGTGTTTAAATGATGTGTAATACTTGGCAACCGGTTTTAACAATTAAAATTAATTCCACGTAGGTTATTTATCGGTCCACCTAGGATTAATAACCGGTTTCAACCGGTTAACCATTGATAAAACCTTGATTTACTGATTTTTAGTTAGTTTAGGGTTTTCTATACAACGAAAAATGGTTTGGGGTTTTAATCACAAAAACCTGACAAGTTGAGGGTTTTTTGCGCAACTATCCCTTTGATTTTTGCATCATGGGTAATAATTTAAAAAAAATTACACTTTCTAGCATCTTAAAAGTCATGTGAACGTGAAAAAATTTGTGTGAACGTTCTTAGTGTGAACATGCATGTTTCACATAATTCTAGTGTGTGTTTACTAGTAAGTAGTCTTGTATTATTAATTTAAACATGAATATGAAAAATATTTAAAAAAAAAAGTTTTAAGCGAGGTACCTCCGGTACTCCGTAAAACTAATGGTACTCACTTGCACCCACCCACCCACACACACACACACACACACATATATATATATGGGGATTCAATGGAGAACATTTATGCATCGAAAAATATCAAAGAACCTCTATACACTACCACAAATGTATCACAATTCCCGCGTGATGCATCATTATTTCCACGTGATGCATCAAATTCTCTCGTGATGCATCGACTTCCTGCGTGATGCATTAAGATTTTTGCATCATGCATCACCTGATCCATTAGCTATAAAGTGGTTCTCCGGTTTTACGATGAATATTGGTTCTTCCTTGAACCATTCATATATATATATATATATATATATATATATATATATATATATATATATATATATATATATATATATATATATATATATATATATATATATATATATATATATATATATATATATATATATATATATATATATATATATATATACATATATATATATATTCAAGAACAATAGGGTACCGGGGAACCATTTATAGCCAATCATTTATCATTAAAATCATTAAAATATAATTAAATTTTACTTAAAATTATTTCCCACATTAATTAATGTTGGGGGTAAAAATGGTATTAAAAAAATTTAAATTAGAATCAAAGATTCTGTGTATCCCATTAAAATCTCTATTTTAGTTAATATCATTTATTACACTCATACTGAACATGTGCAATAATGACACTCCATAAACCACGATTGAACATGTTCAATACCATCAATATTGGTTTATCACCAAAACGTTTAACATTGACAAAAAAAAAAAAAAAAAAAAAAAAAAAAAAAAAAAAAAAAAAAAAAACTCCAACTGCACATGTTTAATAATGTGTAAATGAAATTGAACATCCATGAACTGTTTGAAGAAAATAATAAATATCTTTATTTGACAAATCCGGTTGAACATGTTCAATAAAACTCATTGTCGAATCCAATTGAACATGTGCACTAAAACCTATTGTCGAATCCGATTGAACATGTTCACTAGTACTCGTTGTCGAATCCAATTGAACATGTTCATTAAAACTCAATTTGAAATTTATTATAGATATGTTATGGAAGTAAATCTTTATAATTAAGGGAACTATTATATTATTAGTTGTCATCTATTATTTAATATAAATCTAATTGACTATATAACCCTTTTAAACTTATAACCAAACATGGGTGGACTCCGGTTCCCCAGTCTAACATGGTACCCCATTGATCCCGACCCTATATATATATATATATATATATATATATATATATATATATATATATATATATATATATATATATATATATATATATATATAGGTTCAAGATCTATGGAAAACCATCTTTGACTGGAAAACTGGAAAACCATATTAAATGCACATGTTCATTACGGTAAAATGTTAAATTTAATGCACAACTACAATATACATATGTTCAAATGTGCATTATTATTGACTAGTTCACATAATTTACATGTTCATTAGGATGAAATGTTTCATTTCATGCAAAATAACAATATGCACATGTTCAAATGTGCAATATGCACGAACATGTGTATATTACGCATTTTTTGCGTGAAATTAAACATTTTGTCTTAACGAACATGTAGATGATATGAATTAGTTAATCATAATGCAATTTTGAACATATGTATATTATAATTTTACATGAAATTTAACATTTTATCATAATGAACATGTGCATTTGATATGATTTTCCAGTTTTCCAGTCTAATATAATTTTCCATGGATCTCGACCCGATATATATATATATATATATATATATATATATATATATATATATATATATATATATATATATATATATATATATAGGGAGGTTCAATGGAAAACCACCATGCACCGGAAAACTTGTGAAAACCGCACTGCACCACCACAAATGCATCAAATTCCCCGCGTGATGCATCAAAATCCCGCGTGATGCATCAAATTTCCCGCGTGATGCATCAAAATCCCGTGTGATGCATCACCTTATTTACGATCATGCCACCGCGTTTTTCATGAAATGCACCAAATCGGACGGTATGCGTAGGTTTCCATGGTTTTCAGGTGCATAGTGGTTTTCCATTGAACCCACCCATATATATATATATATATATATATATATATATATATATATATATATATATATATATATATATATATATATATATATATATATATATATATATATATATATGTGTTCAATGGAAAACCAGTATGCACGTGAAAACTATGGAAACCTACGCAAACCGTCCGATTTGGTGCATTTCATGAAAAACGCGGTGGCATGATCGTAAATAAGATGATGCATCACGCGGGATTTTGATGCATCACGCGGGAAATTTGATGCATCATGCGAGATTTTGATGCATCACGCGGAGAATTTGATGCATTTGTGGTGGTGCAGTGCGGTTTTCACAAGTTTTCAGGTGCATTGTGGTTTTCCATTGAACTCCCCTCTATATATATCAAAATCCCGCGTGATGCATCACATTATTTACGATCATGCCACCGCGTTTTTCATGAAATGCACCAAATCGTACGGTATGCGTAGGTTTCCATAGTTTTCAGGTGCATAGTGGTTTTCCATTGAACCCACCCCTATATATATATATATATATATATATATATATATATATATATATATATATATATATATATATATATATATATATATATATATATATATATATATATATATATATATATATATGTTGCAATACAATTTTTTTTGTATCTTCATTTGTAAATTTTACATACTTGATTGTTGCATTGGTGAAATTTTTGCGTCACATGATGTAAAATATAATCTGTTAATCACAGGAATCAAACAAGAACGATACAAGAAGAATGCAAAAATACTAGGGTGTTGTTTTTTTACATAAGTAATAAGTAACTGAAAACTGATTGCAATGCTGATTGATAAGTGACTGATGCTGATTACAATTATTAAATCAATAAGTATGTTTCTTTTAGGTTCTAAATCTATATTAAAAACTTTTAACTAATAAAATATCAGTCCATAATAGTAAATACATAAACATAAAAAAATATTGTTGGTTCAAAATACTTGTATATCAATTAATTCGTATATCAATATAATGATTAGTAATACAAACACCAAGTAATGTAACTAAGTCTTGATCAAAATATATATTAATCATTTAATCAATAAACAATTTTCGTATAATTCTTCTTTATACTTTTACAATTATATAATTAAGTTTGTACACTACATATCACATATTTTCTTGGAATCTCGTAAATGATGTGAAAACTTATTCTAGATTTTGAGATTTGGTTCCTCATAAATGTTTTTTTTATTAAATTTGAATCTTGATTTGTTGGTAACTTTTTTTTTTTTCTGAACATACACACCTTTAAATCACACTTCTAAATCTATATGTTTATGTATTTAGGGGCGGATATACTTGGGAAGTTTGGGGGTCAAATGACCCCAATAAATTTTTTTTTGGTATTTTATATTTGGTTGAAAACTTTTCGACCCGTTAAATTTTAAAGTTTGACCCCCCCCCCATAGAAAATTTTCTATTAAAAAATTTAAGAAAAACGTACAAACTTAATAATTTGTTATTCATTTAACAAATATTAAAAAAAATATATAAACATGTGTTTGGGTTTGATAATTTATTAAGCTCTCTTGAGTACTATTGACTTTAAGCTAGAATAAATTCTATGAATCATCGACTTCTTTTTCTCTTCTTTTTGCTCTTATCATTTATTGTTTAAGTGTTTGATTTATTATCAAATGTACAATACGAGACTAATATTTGTTTAACACCAAATTATTGTATGTTAGAATGTTAAATTAGATTGTTATTGTTGATTTGTTAACATAAGTATTATTAAAGTTTTTATTTTATTATATAATATAGACCAATTTTGAAAGAAAGTTATCAGGATCCAAAAAAAAAAATGTTTGTCAATGTTTCAGACGATGATCTTATAACCCGTTTTCAAATTATGAAAATTCTACGAAGACAATTATAGAATCTAATTTCTCTGAGTTTATAATTAATTTGTAGCTTTTACTTATTTGTTTTTTATTTAATCAAGATAAGCCGATTCGAAATCTCAAAGTCTGAAAGTTTTTTAAAGGACCACATATATTCGTACTTTTGTAGCGTTGTTAAATTCCGACCCCTATAAAAAAAATTTCTGGATCCGCCACTGTGTGTATTGTGAGACTCGAACTCCTGACCTGGAATTCATGTTAACACCTCATTCCGCTAACATTTCTTCAACTTATAGCTAGATAAACCCTTAACATCATTTTATAATTATATAATATAAAATTACATATAAGAAAAGATAATAACAAAACTTTTCACATTGTCTAGTATCAATTGTATTTAATGACAGATGCTATACGGCATTTTCAAGAAGTGAAAAGATAATAATGTTCTTTAACTTAACGTCCAAGATTACTAAACGCCTATATATCCTCTTCAGACTATTGATCGATATGCATGTTTGTCAGTAGTTCTCACTTGCATCTCCTCGGCAGTGGTAGAAGGAACAGTTGTAATCACAAGTTTGTATGGACTGTCTTGTACAATTTTAGTAAGTTAAATCTTTATTGACTCGATGTGCAATAACTTGCAGTCTTTTTAAATCTGAAACTTTTCTCGATGAAAATGTGAAATTAAGACCAATATTAGGTGTGTGAACATGATATGTGAGAGGAGGAACTAAGAAATTAGAAGTATATAGCCATCTTGATATTTAACTATTGATAAGTATAAATCAAAGATGTAAACTATGAGTTCGTTTAACACTGTTATAATATTACCTGACGGTCCTGTAAAGGCTTAGACAAGATGCAATTCCTTATATTTTGGATTACAGAAGGGGACACTTGAACGTAATCAATCAAATTAAACATGCTAGTTTTTTCAAAGATTAATTTGTTATTGCTTGAACAAAACAAATTATAAAGTGTTTGGGAAAGATGGTACTTCAAGTACTACGTACTCTATATATGTCAATGCATTAATAACTCGTTGATTTATGTTTTGTGTGATTCATTACCTCAGTTTCAACGATCATAAATTTTTTTTAAATTTTTTACATGAGATCAAACGTCTGTACAATCCTTGGATTTATACCTTTGATTAACTTTAAATCATTTAATTTTTATATTAATATCAAATTATTTTAGTTTTCTATATAAATTTTATTAAAGGTAATTATACATTATTCAATATATAAAAATAACCGTTTATGTCCTGCATCATTGTGTGTATACATAACTAGTAGTACATAATAGTTATATAACTTTTAGATGTTAGTTTAACACGTTTCGTGTTCAAATGATATGACTGTACGTCATAAATTATTTATAATCTAAACTTGTTGGTCGAAATTTTAATATAGTACGTTGTCTGATCCATGTAAATAGTGTATTTTGTCATGTTATGTAAATCCATAAACTAGTTTAAATATAGAAGTAACCACAACATTAATTTAACAAATAAGATTTAAAAAATTATTTTATTGAATTAGGCATTGATAATGAAGTACATAATAGTTGCGTCTATTAAGTGACAATGTGTATTTTGTCCATTTCCCATTGGCTATATAATATATATACACATATACATAATTGGCATCTCTTAATTGAATTTCTCTCATCTCTAATTGTGGCAAATCATTCAATATGAAATCACTTCCATTACTTGTGCTACTACTACTTGTGCCATTCTTTCTCACTACAACTCAAGGAAGAATACCAAGAACTAAAACCATCAAGATCGATATCGGTACACCAATCCAACATCAGAGTGAAACCGTAGTCAGAAGTAATGATCGTGTTTTGGCAGACACCAATGATGAAAAAGATTTAGTCGCTAGAAAGTATTTCCGTCCCACTAACCCAGGACATAGTCCTGGAGTTGGTCATTGATCATTGCAGGTTTTATGTAACTTAATTTTCAATAACTGGATCTTAATTGCCTATTTTTTCTAGAATCTCAATGTATTTAAAAGTTGTTTTGAAGTTATGATATTGTGTTTTAACTATTTGCTAATTTAGTGAAATATGGTTTGTAAATAAAATCTAAAATATCAAATTTGTGAATACCTCAGTATGATTTAATTCATAATTTTCTAAGACTTATGTAATGATTTCAATTTTTGATACCCATTAATTAAAAGACAAATAATCAAAAAGTACATTGCTTGTATAAGAATATGATAGTATATCAAGTCGATCAACAAAGGAACAAAGATTAACACACATATTATTATGCATATATTGTGAGGATGATGTCAATTTATATAGATTAGATTATAATTAAGAATTATAAATTATGGTTAGTCAACTATATATTGATATGGCGTTAACATACTACTGAGGTAATATTTGTTTAGGATATATATAGTCATGTTTAAAAAAGTTTTTTCTTGAAATCAAATGCACCCGAATGTATCATTCTTAAAAAAAATTCAAAATTTTGTTTCATAATCATGTTTAAATTAACGTTATACATATGAGATATGAAATTCACATATATTCACACTTTTTGTGTCCTTAAAAATTACGTAAATGTTCATGTACATTTATGTGAATGGTTATCCAAGTGAATGATCATTCACATGATATTTTTTACCATTCACAAGATTTAGTTTTAACAATTTAATGTTTTCTTTTGATAGAATCTCTTATAATGTTGTCTTATACATATTTTTACAAAAAAATATTTGTGAATGATCATTTACAACAAAGTATGTTGGAATCTCATATGCTGATTAACATGAATATATATATATATATATATATATATATATATATATATATGTGTGTGTGTGTGTGTGTGTGTGTGTGTGTGTGTGTGTGTGTGTGTGTGTGTGTTCAAGATCTAAGAAAAACCATCTTTGACTGGAGTACTGGAAAACAATGTTACATGTACATGTTCATTACGGTAAAATGTTAAATTTAATGCACAACTACAATATAAATATGTACAAATGTGCATTATTATTGACTAGTTCACATCATTTACATGTTCATTAGGATAAAATGTTTCATTTCATGAAAAATAACAATATGCAAATGTTCAAATGTGCAATATGCATAAACATGTGTATATTACGCATTTATGCATGAAATTAAACATTTTGTCTTAATGAACATGTAAATGATATGATTTAGTTAATCATAATACAATTTTGAACAGATGTATATTATAATTTTACATGACATTTAACATTTTATCATAATGAACATGTACATATGATATGGTTTTCCAGTACTTCAGTCTAATATAGTTTTTCATGAATCTCGACCCTATATATGCGCAACATCCTACTTATAACATTCATGGATTTGGGTTCCTCGTAATTGTCATATTGATGTTTTATTAAATACTCAAGTAAGATTTGATCCCGATAAATAAAAATATAAATTCGTAATTTATCCAGTTTTAATAATAATAACATATGTAGTGAAATCATATCTTTTTTGACTTTCTATATATGTTAATTAGATGCATTCGACTAAAATTTATACGATATTACGAATCTCATACTTCTAATCATGAAAGTTTGGATGTTACGAAAACGGAACACAAACACACTATATCATGATTTGCTATATGTCACATACATCCATATGATCGTTATGGAATTATGATCATGGAGAATACATATCTCAAATAAATGATTTTATTGAGGTTTAACATTATATAATTACTTTCGTAGTTTCAAGCAAATTTTAACAATTAATTTATTTGGAAAATATAGTTTATTACCCAAGGGACTTGTACTTGGTATAAAATTTAAAAATGATGACTAAGAAATTCATCATTAATCTATCCAATGGCAAGGTAGCAATGTATGAATAGTGTATGTATAAAGAAGAAGAGAAGCAATATTGTAGATTTTAAAATATTTTAAATTTCAATAAAATATTTAAAATTTCTCAAGGTAGTTGACAAGTCAATAATACCATTTTGAGGTACCATCTTGTCCTTAATTAGAAAGGGTGACGTCTAAACCAAATTTAACAACGACTTTTGAGTTTCGTTGTTAAATTAGCAACGAATTTATTAATTCGTTGCTATAGTAGCAACGATTTATGGTATCATTGTTAAACTTCAAAATCACGTCTTTACAACTAGCACAAGTAATTGTTGTTTTAAGAATTTGCCAACAAAACCATATGCATTAATTGATCAAGTCAACAAACACTATCAACCATTTGGCAATATGAAGAAAATTATTTTTTAAATGTGAACAAGCGTTTTGATATAATAAATTTCATATACACCAATATACAAAAAAACTAAAAAATCAACACCAAAAAAAAATAAATTGTTACATCAAGTATACGGATCCTTCTCTTGATCATATACATACTTCAAAACATCATATCTCAGTATCATTCCTGAAAATAAAAAAACTCATTACTCTCTACGAAAGTATTAGTCCAACCATGTAAATTTTACACAGGAAAAACACATCTTGTGTGGGTTCTACTTCTACAGAGCATGAAATAGTACATTCAAATACATGCTTTTTACAAATTTTATGCAAGCCAATGATCAAGCCTAAATTTAATCACTTCGGCAAAAAAATAAAATAAAACCCGATCAAAATTATCATGTTTAGGTGGCGTTTGGTTCGTGTGATGGAATTCGATAGAATTGGAATTTAAATTTAGCTTGTTTACCATTTTTGATAACTAATGTAAAGTGTTAAATTTTATGTATTTTCTATCAAATTTCCTTATTTATAGGAATTTGATAATCCTTCCAACAAATCTATACATGAATTAGATTCTGACATATATATCTAACTAATACTGAAAATTATATTCTACCTTCACCATCAACCACATTAATAACTAAAAATAAATTCCAATTCCTTTGAACTAGTTTATAACTCACGTATTACGTGCATATTTTTAATTAAATTTATTTATATAAAATGTATATGAGTAAAAATAAAAACATACAAAAATAATAATTGTGTTTATTTTTTATTATTTACAGATTAAAAAATAGAGTATATTTATCTTTTTTAAAAATATTAAATTGTATTTATCTTTTATTTTTTATAAGTTGTAATTATCTTTTTGGTGAACGTAGATATGATACGTGACATTTGATGTTTTCCTTTATTATACATAATAAAAATAATTTCCAAAAGTAATTCAAATTTTTACATTTGGATCTAATTATGATTATTATGGATGATAATGATAGATATTTATTTTAGATAAACATTAATTTTAAATGTTAGAAAATCCAATTTATTACTAATTAATTAATGAAAAAATAAAGTCAAAATTTAATGCAATTAAGTTAAAGTGTTAAATTTGGAAAAATATGTGAAAAAATAAAATTTTCTTGTATTGTAGAAGTGACATATGACATCAATTGTTTTGTTTTATTATAATATATAGGTTAATCAACCCATGTAGTTGATTTAGAAAATACATATTTTTTTATATATTAATAAATTATTATAAAATTTATATATAATTAAAATAAAAAATTTGAAAGCTAGTTAAATTAAAGATAAAAAATACTTAGTTGTTTGATATTAAATAAAAAATATTATTATATTGTATTATTAAAAACAGATAATATGTGTTTGCAAAAAAAATGTTTTTTTTATTTTTTTAACTTCAATTATGAAATATCAATGTAACAAACATAAAACTTCAATTATGTGAATGTGTATATATTTTGAAAATGATAAAAATATAAAGTTGGAATATCTGAAAATCAACAATCAAAATTTATCATATTCACAATTGAAGTTTTATCAATTAAACTTTAAATCTTGTTAGCAAAATAATTAACAAAAATTTTTAACTTTATTTACTACACTTCTACATTTAAATCCAAAATCTTACATTTGAATTTAACTATGATCATTAAGGATAATAATGACACATATTTATTTTAGGTAAATATTAATTCATTAATGAAAAATTTAAAATCAAAATTTAATGTAATTAAGTTAAGTTAGTAAATTTGGAAAATGAATTAAAAAAATGGCATATGTATAATTATTGATTTTAATTAAGGGTATAAGAGACATTTCCTAAATAATTATGAGTTGTCATTAATCTGGACCATTGATTTCTTTCCATCCAATGGTCCAGAAACTCCAAGTGGTTTTCTTATTATATATAGTATAGATTTCATTCCATAAACCAAACGCGACATAATGTGAAAGACACAATACATCTTCCAACATAATTAAAATATGTGTCTAGAATAAATTTAAAACATTAAAATAAAGGAAACTCACTATATTACTTCGGAGCCAATAATATTTTGTATATTTGCATCGCTTGTGTGTATTAACTAGCAAAAAACCTGCATAAACCAAAATAAAACCTAAGATATCTTCTTGGAAGAGATGAAACAAAATGATGAGTATGTAACAATGAAATGAAACATCATACATCTTTGAAACAGTAGTCCAAATATCAAGGAAAATTACAGAAAGATAATTCAAAATCAACCGCATAAATATACTTCTATACCGCCAACTCAGATAAAGGAACATATCTTCATCATCACTCTCCAAAGTAAACAATCAATTAAAAAGAACGAGTATTGTAATAGAATTACAAAAAAAAAAAAAAGAAAAAAGAAAAAAAACTGAAACATTCTTATTTATTGATTATGATATGTTTTGCAAATGAGAGACATCAAAGCAAAATAATCGAAGAACTGCAAAATAAATCAAAGTAGAACTGAAAAATCACATCACAAATCGATTTAGTAAATGTATTATAAGAATTCATTAAGACGACGAGCACGTCTACAATCCTGTTTGTTTTTTAAAGGGTTAAATTTTTAAAATTTTAAATCACGTCTGAGTTTTAATACGTGACCCTAAAATAAAAAATCAAATATGACATTAAGAGATGATCCTAAAGTCTAAAATCTGAAATCACGTCTAGAATTTTATATTTTAGTAATTTAACTTAACAATATCTTTTAAATTTAAATTACCTGAAATTATATTAAAATAAATTTAATATTGTAATCAAAAAATAATTTTTATTAATTAAATTATTTAAAATTTATATATATATATATATATATATATATATATATATATATATATATATATATATATATATATATCAAAATAAATTAATATCTGTATCAGCTACTAAGTAATTATTTTTATTTAATTAATTTAGTTGATTTTATTATTCTAATTAAATAAAATATTAACTTATGATAAGTTAAATTAAATATATATTATATTCAATTATTTTTAAATAATAATGTTGATAAAAAACTAAAATCAATTAACATCTGAATCATAAGATATACTAGTTATGACGGCCCGTGCGATGCACTGGGCTGATTGATTTTCATTTAATTTCAACTTAACTTTTCAACTATATCTATAAACTCTATATTGAGCAATACTATATCATATTCTAAAATAAGAACTAAAATATGAAAGAGTGTGAGTGGATCAATGTAGATATTTTAGGTTGACACATGCCATGGGATTTGGAACTTTTCATAATCTCCTTCATCTTGTTTGTAATAAATGAAATAAACATAAATCCAAAAGCCCCACAATACAAAGATTCATGATAAAAGACTTTTAGATAGCAATTTTGAAAAAAATATATATAGTCCAATATAAAACACAAATCTCCATGCATGATTCACTTCATAATTCACCCAACGTCATACTCTTAACCATATTTGCATGGGTGAAATATCAAATAACAAAAGGGTTTGTGGGGGAAGAAGTTTTGCACAATACGTTTTTTTCTAAGTAAATGAATT
Organism: Centrapalus pauciflorus; assembly: GCA_020465985.1. Classification (NCBI taxonomy): domain Eukaryota; kingdom Viridiplantae; phylum Streptophyta; class Magnoliopsida; order Asterales; family Asteraceae; genus Centrapalus; species Centrapalus pauciflorus. The sequence goes on along the minus strand of JAANYP010004552.1, from coordinate 220,844 downwards.
GATCTTGAATGATTGAAACTCTAAAAACCTAACATCATGTTGCAATCAAATATTCATAAAAGTTATCCACAAAATAGCATACTGCATTGTATTTTGTGATGCAATGCATTACATATTTACGTTTCCTTGTAAACAGAATGTTAACATTGTATTGCAACCAAATATTCATAATGCTAAAAGTGATAATTCTACATTCTTATCGAAACAATGAAGTCGATGACCATGTATCTACCATGGATATTTTTGATGTAACATTCAATACCTTTTCCATTTGATTAAAAGAGATAACAAGTGTTTCTTTTTTACCTTACTAAAAGTATTGTTTTTTCATAACTCGTTTTAGTACAAGGGTGTGTGGAAAATCGTCAAACAAATGTGAGTGAGTGGGATATAGACGGTAGTAAGGTGCAAATAACCAATTTCTCTTAACTTGCATTTAAGATTTTCAATTTGAGGAGTTACTATTTTTATTAAGTCGAATAAATTACAATGTAAACATATAAACCCTTTTCTTTAAATTTTTATTTGATTATTGATTTCATTAAATAAATTAGAATGTAAATAAATAAAAATGTTAGGATTGTTATCTTTATTTCATTTGATATATGAAATGTTTTTGTCTTGATATAAAGGGTTTATTATGAAAAAAAAAAAATCAATTTGTTTTCATGTTTTTTTTTGCGTTTTCATCCATTCATGTTATTTTTTTCATAAAAGTCTTCAAATTAATTTTTTTTTCTTGGTTTAGTAAAATTTGGATATTAGATTCCGGTTTTTCGGTTTTTATAAACCCGGTTTACTAATTATAATCAGGCTCTAATATTTAAATTTCACAAAACAAAAAACAAAATTTTAACTTAAGGATTATTCTGGAAAAAAATAATATTAAAAGACGAAAACGCAAAAACCGTAAAAACATGTTTTTTAATAATAAACCCTTATATAAATTAAATAAACTACAATGTAAACATGGTAATCGTTGTCTTCAAATTTTTTATGATTTTTAGTTTAATCAAATAAATTAGAATGTAATACACAAATTTAAATGTACACTAAGATTATTAAGATATTCAAATTATTATTACTATTTATATAAGGAATTAGTGATATAAAAACATGGTTTGCAATTTTTAAACTAAATTAATTAAAAATCAATAACTAAATAATAAATTTCTCGATTCAGAATATAGAAGATCACACATGGCGTTTTATAAATCCAACTAAAGTCCGAAGCAAAATTAAAATTAAGTACAAAATTTTCAAAGTGACTCTTATAGACATCTAATATACGTGATTGCCAAAAAAACCAATTGTATTAAATATCTCTCAACTTTCACAAAACAAACAATTACTAATTATACTACGTGCGAAATTAAAAATAAGCGTTGTAACACAACTGCTAATTGATCGATACAACTATTATTATATGTGTTTCTGCTTAGATGAAACCCAATTGATTTTACATGACGGGTACTTTTCGAGCGAAAAGTTCTTCGACTCGGCATTGTCATCATCTGTGAATTCCAACGACATCAAATTAGCATATGTCATTGAGTTTTGTGATCCCGCATACGCTTCACTCTCAAACATTATATTTTCACAACCATTTGTTCTGAAACTATTGGTACCACACACATTAGGCCCCGATGGCCGTCATGAACCAAAATTCTTAGCATTGTCGTCGGATTTTCCATCCCCAAAAGCACTGTCAGATTGTTTGTGAAATGAAATGATGGAAGAATATGAATGAACAAATGTAACTTTGTTATTTATAGATAAATGAGACATTAAATCATATTTATGGTAAAAAAAAGTATTTAATTGATAAAAAAAATAACCTTAGGATAGATGGAGGTCTATACTATTAACGTAAAATTAATTAAATTTAAGCAGCACTAAAGCAATATTTAGTGTCACATTAAAGCGATTATGGAGAAAATGGATAGTCTATTATTATAACCTAATTTTTTTTAAAAACTAAAACAATATTTAGTTTGATATTAAAATAATTAAGGAATTATTTAGTTTAGGAGGAGTGAATACATTAAAACAATTTATGACATGAAAATTTATGATATGAACTCAACTTTTATAGATACATAGATATCAAAGAATTAAAATCTAAAAATAACAGGACCTACAGATCTCATCGATCATAGTAACACTAGCTTTTAGTTTAAAATGGTATAATAAATCATTTTAGTTGATTGTCTTTATATGTTTGAATTGTTTTTATATCAGTACATGTAGTATAGAATAGAATGAGCACTTAAGCATTAACAAATCACTAAAAAAATTATTTCGGACATTTGTGAATATATATATATATATATATATATATATATATATATATATATATATAGAGGGAGGTTCAATGGAAAACCACCATGCACCGGAAAACTTGTGAAAACCGCACTGCACCACCACAAATGCATCAAATTCCCCGCGTGATGCATCAAATTTCCGGCGTGATGCATCAAAATCCCGCGTGATGCATCACTTTATTTACGATCACGCCACCGCGTTTTTCATGAAATGCATCAAATCGGACGGTATGCATAGGTTTTCACAATTTTCCGGTGCATAGTGGTTTTCCATTGAACTCACCCCTATATATATATATATATATATATATATATATATATATATATATATATATATATATATATATATATATATATATATATATAGAGAGAGAGAGAGAGAGAGAGAGAGAGAGAGAGAGAGAGAGAACAGGGTCCGAGAGAGTACCACATGTTACGCAACGCACCAGAAGGTACCACTTTTAAAAAAAAATTTAAATTTTTTTTCATAAACACATTTTAATTAACATCATGAAAAATAATATCTAAATTTCACATACATTCACATCTCCTAGCTCCTAAAAAATGATGTGAACACACACTTATATAATTTTGAATATATGTGAACGCACATTTATGTGATGCGTGATTTCATGCACTTAGTGTGTTCGGATTTGCGTGAAATTCATATATCATCTGTGTAATGTTAATTAAAACATGTTCATGAAAAAAAACTTCAAAAAAATAATTTAAAGAGTGGTACCTTTTGGTGCTGCATTAGAGGTGATACTCAGTTGAACCTATATATATATATATATATATATATATATATATATATATATATATATATATATATATATATATATATATATATATATATATATATATATATATATATATATATATATATAGGATTGGGTTCACATGAGAACCCCTATATTTCGTGAGAACGTAAGAACCACTCTAAAATTTGTGCATGCACTGTATAAAATTGTACATTTGATACTAAAATTAAATGTTTTCGATAAATTTATGCATTTCATGTAAAAAATTACGCATCTCATGCTATAATTTTTCCATTTTATGTACGAATTGTGCATTTAAAAAAATTTGTGCATTTGATGTTCAAATTTATGCATTTAGTTTATAATTTAATGAATGTAATTTTAGTGTTAGATTATGATATTTATTAATATTTAAGACGAATAATGATTTTAAGTAAAACTTTTAATTTTAAAATTTGTGCATTTGATGTACAAATTTGTGTATTTTGGAGTGGTTCTCACGTTCTCACGGTAACAAGGGTTCTTACCGGAACTCAACCCTATATATATATATATATGTGTGTGTGTGTGTGTGTGTGTGTGTGTGTGTGTGTGTGTAGGGTCACGTTCTATGAGGCACCATATGCTTCGGGAACCAAAAAAAGAACCAACCACAACCTTTAGATTAAATGATCATTGATGCATCACGTAATGCATGTATTTGGTATGCATAGGGGTGTTTTGGGAAGAAGAAATATAGCTAGTCAAATAAAATTTAATTTTATATTAATTAAATATTCAATCAATACCTAAACAATAAATGCTAATTAATATTAATTGATACACTTTCAAAATTACAAAATCTAAACAAATTCAAAAAAAAAAAGATTTGATGTCGATGCATTTAATATTTATCCTTCAATTCGTGATGCATTTCGGTTTCTTCATCCTCATTTTTGGTCATATTCAACATCTTTTTCGTCCCACCATCATGCATCATCAAAATGGTGATGCATTTTCATCAAATTTATCTTCAAAACACGATGCATCTTCATTTGATTCATCAAAAATCACGATGCATCTACATTTGATTCATAAAAAATACGATGCATCTTCATCGTATTGCATCTTGGCCATAAAAAAATACGATACATCTTCATTCGTGATGCATCTCGGCCATATTCATCCAAGATGATGCATCTTCATCGGATTTCATCAAAAATCATGATGCATCAGATTTGTCTTCCATAAAATCGGATAAACACGATTAATTTTTCAAAAATTTCCATAAAGAAAATGCATAAAAAAACAACTATACCTTTAAACGATATCATTCCATCATCATCATTGTGAAATCATCATCATCATCATTAAAATGGCACCATGAACTGACTGATATGCATGGGGCGGCGGCCGCCGACTTTAGAGAGAGGGATGCCAATGGGGTGGCGGCCACCGAGAGAGGGGGTGGTGGCCGCCGGCTTTAGAGAAAGGAGGAGAGAGATAAGGGTGATCATCATCTTCATTAAACTGCACCGTGAATCGGCTGCTATGCATGGGGTGGTGGTCATCGACTTTAGATAGAGGGGTGGCAATGGGGTGGTGGCCGCTGGGAGAGGGGGTGGTGGTCGGCCACCGGATTTAGAGAGAGGGGGATAGAGATAAGGGTGAGGGAGAGAATGTGGGAGGGATAAATTGAATGTTTGTTATTATATTAATTTAATGATTTGATTACCTAAATTAATTCCTTCTATTTTAAATGTTTCTAAAATATATTTTAATTATAATTAAATATAAATTACAAGTTTAACATTCCTAAAACGCCCTTAATGCATTTTTGGTTCCCATTTGTTCCCGATGCATATGGTGCCCCATAGAACCTATATATATATATATATATATATATATATATATATATATATATATATATATATATATATATATATATATATATATATATATATATATATATATATATATATATATATATATATATACCTATATATATATATATATATATATATAGGTTCAAGTGAGTACCACCCATTATGCAGCGCACCAGAAGGTACCGCCCTTAAAATTAATTTTTTTAAAATTTTTTTCATGAACATGTTTTAATTAACGTTACACAGATAATATGTCAATTTCACGTAAATCTGAACACTCTTAGTGCATGAAAACACGCATCACATAAATGCACGTTCACATGTTTTTAAAATTATGTAAGTGTGTGTTCACGTCATTTTTTTAGGAGTTAGGAGATGTGAATGCATGTGAAATTTACATATGATCTTCGTAATGTTAATTAAAACATATTTGTAAAAAAAAAAATTTTCAAAAAAAATTATTTTTAAGCGTGGTACCTTCTGGTGCGCTGCGTAAGAAGTGGTACTCTATCGAATCTTATATATATATATAATTTTAATGCAAATCAATCAATGGAAACTCTTGAATTGTTTATAAATGAATGAATTATTCAAATTATATTATATATATATATATATATATAAGTGAGATTGTTTGCAAGTGCAAAGGGACCACGCACGTACGCTAGGTTGTGTTTTCTTCTATATTCCGAAAACTAAAATTGGGACATGCACTCACTAGTCACTATCGCATATTTGATATAACCTTAATTATTATGTTGTCGTTTTCAAAATCTATTTTATAATAATGTTATTTTAACAAATCTATAAATAAATACTAATAAAAGAGTAACTATACTCAATTCTTGTGAAGCCACGTGTTATCACCATAAATCGACACGTGGCATATATGGTTTTTAAAAGTAATAAATAAATTTAAAATAGGGATAATTACTAAAATAGCCAAATCTCACACATTTATTCACTTTTTAGCCACTTTATATACATTTTACCAAAATAGCCACACTTTACGTTACCTTATTTACGTGATAGCCACAATATACGTGATTTGTATTTTTTTTTTTTCATTTTTTAATGCATTACGTTACAACAGGTGTCTGGTCACGTAAATTGTTGTACTTTACGTGACCATTTTTGCTCCTTCCCCATGAATGTTTGGTGGGATGTCTTGTCACACTTTACGTGACCAAATACAACAATTTACGTGACCAAACACCTTTTGTAACGTAATGCATTAAAAAATTAAAAAAAAGTACAAATCACGTAAATTGTGGCTATCACGTAAATGTGGTCACGTAAATTGTGGCTATTTTGGTAAAATGTATATAAAGTGGCTAAAAAGTGAATAAAGGTGTGAGATTTAGCTATTTTAGTAATTATCCCTTTAAAATATATCTATCCAAATCTAATATAATCTACTTTTTAATTCAAATCAAATCAAATCTAACAAAATCTAATACTCAACTTATTAATTATCATATAATATAATAAAAGTTTTAATAAAAAAAATAATTACTATTCATATATATAAATAAATATATAAAATTAATAAGTCATATGAAAATCCATGGACCGACCCCATCATCTCCCCCTCGTAGTTCCTACGAGATTACCCCAAGGACACCTTCGGCATCCAGGGGTCACACCATCCTGGACTTGAACCAGAGACCTCGCCCGTGAAGTAAATCATCGCACCTACGGTCCAACCAATTGGAAATAATAATATAACTCTTATATATTTTTGTTTAAAAAGATAATACTTTTACCTTTTAATTTATTATATTTTATATATGTTAAAACTATCCGCGTAGTACGCGGGTAAATAAACTAGTATATACTATGTGAGGACTAATTTTACATTTATGTGTCTAGAAATCAAAATTATTCATTTAGCAGACTTTTAATACGTAGAATAGAAAAAATGAGATACATGATGCTTACAAGTTTTTTTTTAGAAGAAAAACCTTAATTCTAAATGAAAATGAATAGAGAATTGAATTTAATATAAATAGACTTGTCCCCGAATGGGAACCCGTAACTCGACCCAATTTGACCGGGGATGGGGATGGGGATGGGGAATTCCTGATTTAAAATAACAGAGATGGCGCAGGGATGGGGGACACTTTAAGCACCGACCCCGAACGCAACCCCGATTATACTTTATGTTTTGATATTAATTATTATGTATATTTAATTTTATAATGTAAATTATTCATTACATTTTAAAATGCTATGTTTTATTTCTTCTTATTGGTTCTATAAATCTTTTACATGTATTTTTTTTATTTTAGTTTTATTATAAATTATATATGTAAATAGTTCAAATATGTTTAAATTGATTTGTTTTAAAATTTATTTACATATTTTTTCTACTAAACTACTATTTATAGTTTAAACCTGATAATCTTTTAAGAGTATGAAAAACTCGATTTCCCGATGGGGGTCCCCGATCCCTGATTAGGACGGGGATGAGGATATAAACTTATTTCCCGACAATGATGGGGCCAGGGATGGGAGAGATCATTAAGAAGCGATGATGGAAATGAGAAATGGAATCCCCGTCCCGTCTCATTGCCATGCCTAAATATAAATTTCAGTCTTCCATTTCCATGGTAAAATTAAAAGACTCATAAGCATGTAAATTAAATAGAGCATATAGTTTTTCATCCATTTTCCTGACAATATTTATTTATTTGCAACTATCATTAGTTCAAAAAATTCATAAAATTTATACGATTTTATTCCTTGCGATTCCACAGTAGCAAATGTCTTCTTAATGTTTGACACGTTTTTTTCTTACTCGTTATCTTTTCCTTTGATTTCCATACATGTCATAAATCATATTTTTAGATTTGTTATTTAAGTATGAGTGGTATCTAAGTTTTTAATTAGGGGTCCCATGTAAAAAGCTATCTAATTACTATAATTGAGACCTTAAAAACATTTAATAAACATGTCATTTTTCCTAAATAAGATATCAAGTACTTGTTATTTAACAAGTTTCATTCTTTTAGCATTTTCTGATACAAACTCTTAAATCAAATACTTTTCTAAGATTCTGCAATCTTTCATTTGATTTTGCAATTGATGATATCATCACTTATAAATCAAGTGTCTCATTCACTATTATAGAAATTAATTTAATGAATAAGAACAATTGATAAAAATATGTGTAAATGTGGCCTAAATATATGGGGGGTTCTCAATTTTTCTAAGTTCTGTGGGGTGTGAATTGTGCAATTCACATGGTTTAAAATTGGTCCGGACCATGTTGTAACTAGTTATCCTCGGTCCGATTGACGGTTTTAGAGTTAAAAAATGAGTGGTTTAACCCACAGGAATAAGTGAATGGTTGTTACTTGAAATTCTTCAAAACAATGTCATAGGTTTGGCTTCCACAGATTTCAACTCATTGATACATATGTCTTTGAAAAAAACTGTTATCCCATGCTCAATTCTATCCAATCTAATCCGATTCAAAACCAAAACTCTGTTTAAACAAAGTTTTCAGATTTGAAGGTTATCATTTTATACTTATAAAATTATAATTTAGAAAATTCTAAATTCTTGTTTGGTTTTAAACACATTTCATAGCTCAGTTAATCAACATATTATGTACGATAAATTAAATTTCAATTCTTTTTTATTTTATTTCGTGGTCCAAATAGATCCTTAGAAAGAGAAAGGAAATTTAAGCCAAAACGAATACCCTGTTGATCTGAATTTCGGATCATTTATTTAGTTATTTGATTTCAAGTATCAGCGTACCTATGAGATTCCAGCGTACCCTAATGTGAATGATCATTCACATCTTTTTTTTGAATAGACATGTATAAGACAACATTATAAGAATTTTTTTCAAAAGGAGCACCATCATAATTCTTGTGAATGGTAAAAAAAAGATCATGTGAATGGTCATTCACACCATTCACGTGCACGACCATTCACATAAATATGCATTGAGCATTCACATAATTTTTAAATACACAGAAAGTGTGAATCTACGTGAAATTCATATATCAAGTGTATAACAATAATTTAAACATGGTTATGAGAAAAAAAAATTTAAAAAACGTTTTTTAAGGTTGGTACCTTCGGGTGCACTTGATTTCGAGAGGTACTTTTTTGAACCTGACTTTATATATATATATATATATATATATATATATATATATATATATATATATATATATATATATATATATATATATATATATATATATATATATATATATATATATATATATATATATATATATATAGAGGTGGGTTCAATGGAGAACCTCCATGCATCGAAGAACCTTGAAGAACCTCCATGCACCACCACAAATGCATCACAATTCCCCCGTAATGCATCATTATTTCCACGTGATGCATCAAATTTATATATGACTATTTTAAATTTAATTACATCTTTTAAAAAATATAAAATATCATTTCTTAATTAATTTATTATTGTATTAAATTAAAAATGATATTTCTTTATTATTTTAATATTTTTTTGTTGGGTTTTATATATATATATATATATATATAGGTGATAGTTTAGGTATTCAAAAAATATTTTAAATGATAAAATAAATTTAAAATAGTTATTTGGATATATATATATATATATAGACACACACGTGAGTTTTAAATTAAAAATTTAAAAGGATATATATGTAATAAGGAATTTTGTAAAAATATATGCGTAATATTTAAAGTTTACAAGGATATATATGAAATTCTCCCTAAATAAAAACCAATGAGGTTTAACTCATTTGGTATGAGGATGATATATAAGTAAGAGGTCACGGGGTTCGACTCACGTCGGAGGCAAGTTGAAATTTAGGTGGTGAATGTAAGTTCTGAAGTTTCCATTTAGAGCAAAAGAGTAGTTTAGGAGTAAAAGTAGGTTAGTTTGCCGTTTAAAAAGTTTTTTTTTAAATAATAAAATAAAATAATTCTTCTTATTGAATTATGCATTGACAACGAAGTACATAATATTACTAGTTGCGTCTATTAAGTGACAATGTGTCATTTGTCCATTTCCAATGGGCTAAATAATATATATAACATATACATAATTGGCATCTTTAAATTGCATTTCTCTATACTCTAGTCTCCAATTGTGGCATGTCATTCAACATGAAATCATTTTCACTAATTATGCTTCTACTATTTGTACCATTCTTTATCCCTACAACTCAAGGGAGACTACCAAGAACCAAGACCATCAAGATCGATATCGTTACACCAACCCAATATGAGAGTGACACAGTGACCAGAAGTAACGATCGTTGTTTGGCAGACACTAATAATGAAAGAGATTTCATCACTGGAGAAGATTTTCATCCCACCACACCAGGACATAGTCCGGGAGTCGGTCATTGATCATTATAAGTTTTACTTAACTCGATTTTCAATAAGTGGATCTAAGTTACGTGTTTCTTTTAGAATCTTATTGTATTCAAAGATTGTGATTTTACTATGCTAAGCCTATTTTGTTAATTTTATGGTTGTTATTTTTCATCTATATATAGGAATGATATATAGTTTGAGAAAACTAATAATACAAATTTGTGAATGCCTCATTATTATTGTTATTATTTCAAAATTACTTTAAAGTCTTATGCTATCATTTCAATTCTTAATACCCATTAATTAATTAAAGGATAATTTCAATTCAAATGGTCAAATATTAATCAATTTTTTGAGGTATGATTCTCACACAAAATAGTTAATAAGAACAATTACTTATATAAGAATATGGTAGGATATCAAGTCATCAAGAACAATAAAACAAATATAACTAAGCATTATTAGCATGTAGTGATTGTAGTAAATTGATGTGGATAAGATTATATAAGAACTAAAAGGTTAGTTAGTATGGTTAAATATCAACCTGTTTAATTATAGGTTAAAATTGAAAAAAAACTATCATATTTTATTGTTTTATCAGAACGTTATCTTTTTTATCATTTCAGTCTTTACGATATATTTCTTATTTAAAACCACAAAGTATGTAATCGGTCGTTCTGGTTAAAATAATACGTGATATTTTAGTACGTTTAAGGTTTATGTTGTAAAAAAGACCTGCATGTTTTAAGCATTTTGTCATTTTGGTCCTTGAGACGTATTTTATTTTGCATAATAAACCGTTTTTAGAATCTGCATATTTAAACAATAAGTTAAATCAGATTTTAATAATTCATTTTAATTTTTTTATTTTTTAATGGGAAAACTATAGTAGAAACCAAACTGATAAATGATGACAATATAATAGTTTTTCAACATAAATCTCAAAATAAAAGGTCGTATTATATTTTTTAACTTGCACAACCGCTTGCCGGTAACAAAGTTTATAGTTTATAAAAAAAAACATGGGCATCGAAACGTTAGAAGATAACACTAAATCGTTAAAACTATAGAGAACTTGATGGTTTTATAATATAAAGTCTTTATTTATTCTTTGTTTTGGTTATTGTTTTTTATCTCGTACAATTTTAGATAGTTGTACTTTCAAAAGTTATCGCAATTAAGTATGGATTTTTTGTAACGTTTTTAATTTTTTACTTTTTAAGATGTAGATTATTTATAATAAATATATCAAATTAGGCTAGGTTGTGAAAATTAATAACTAAAATATTATTAAAAAGGATATTTAATGAATTACATGGTTTATTTAATGACAAACAGGGTAGTTCCATCTCATGTAACAAACCAATAATAATGAACACGTTTACAGATTTTCATCAATCATAGAATATTTTTTTTTTTTATTTGATCGCTTAGATATGTTGAACTGCTTTTATAGTAGGAACAAATATTCAAACTATAATAAAAAAAAAAGTACAAGAAATATTTTTTTTTTAGAGATTTTGAAAAATATTGTTCTCCTTTTACTACATATCAGTTCCCCAGGGAAAGATTTTCAACTTTTATATTTTTGAAAAGATAGAAGTGCCCTTAATTTGTTTGTCTTTTGGTTATTGTTATTTAAGTTCGTACCTATTAAATAGTTGTACTTTTAAAATAGTAAATATGGATTTTTTTCATAAAATTATTACGGTCACTTTAAACATTTTATAACCATTAGGATGGTAGATATATACGTTCCTTTCAAATTCTATCTTTCTGAACACTTTGACGTCACACTAATTTTTTTATTTCCACCTTCATCTTTCTAAGTTGAAAACATTAATCTTTTTATCTTTATTAAATTTTTTTATCAAACAATGAAATTAATTCATTTATAGTTAATAATTACCATTTGGAAAAAAAAAAAGAGAGGGGCCGTTGGTGGGAGGGGCGAGACTGAGCCAGGGACCATGTCGCTGGGGCTGCTAAAGTGGAGCGGTGTTTCTGGCGGTGGACATCCGATGTGGCATGGCCGATAGGCTATCGACTTGGGTATACTCCACGACCTTAGTAGCAACGTCTTTACCTTTTTTAAAATACGACCGAAATAGGACATCTTATGAAAGTATGCTAAATCAAACATTATTAAAAAATGTATAATGAATTAAATAAGAAAAATAAATAAGTAATTTGTTATTTAATGACAAGAGGGATAGACAGCCATTTTTGTCCTAAAACATGATGATTTTGCGGCTTTGATGACTTGACTATCAAATACACAACACTAAAAAATTAAAATTAAAATAGATGGTTGCTATTCCATGAAATTAACCTATGGGAAGTTTAAATTTTTAGATCCATTTTCATGATATGGTATGCGTTAGACAATATTATTAGCTAAAATAAGTTAATATTTACACGGATATCATTTCAAGGAAATATTTATGAAGAGTGACGAATATGTTTACAGATTTCATCAATTTAAAACAACCTTTTTTGAAAAGCTGAGTTTTATTATTACCAAAAAAATAAAGAAATCATCGAGAAAGAGAAATCTGAAACACCGAAAGAAGTAACATCTTACATCTTAACTAACAACTAAACTCATAAATAAATAAGCTACCAGAAATTTCATTTAGACACCAACATCCATGGAGAATAAACCTATCTCGAGAAGTCTCAACTCTTCTTACACCTAATTTATATCCACAAAATTATTTAAAAAAAATTAGTTTAAAATTATCTATATTATGGTATTATATTTCCTTTTATTTGATAGCTTTTATATGTTGAAGTGTTAAATAACCTTTTTATTAGTAGGAACGAGTAGTCAAGCTATGCTAAAAGAGCTAGAAGAGATTTTTTTCGAAGATTTTGTACAGACTTATGAGTTATGACACTGAACATGAACCTTAGTTGATGAGTGTGCGTCTGTGCACATAACCTATCAATTAATTTGTGTAAAAACATTGCTAGTTTCCTACGACATTATGTATCAGTTTTACATTTCCATTTCCACGTCAGATTTTTCGGTTTTTTAATCCCCAAATCAATAACTTTGGATCTGTAAATCCCGTTTTCCAGATAATTGCGTGTAATTATTTTAGCGGATGTTTAATATATTATTATTGCGTTGGTCCAATAGAGTCCCGAGGAGTGGATTGATACGTGTCGGGATTGGGATTGCGTGTCTCTGAATTATAATTTTAGTGGAATAATTATATCATTGTGATAACGGGATTAAATGGATTAAATGAGTATTAATAGTGAAAATGGGATATCGGGTTCGGGTTATTGGGTCGGAACCCGCCTAAAATAGAAACCGTATATATGTGAGCTTCCTGTGATCGTTGTTTCTTTCCTTCTTCTTGCTGAAATTAGAAAAAGAGTGTGTGAGTGTGTGAAGTGTTCTGGAGCAGCAAGAAAGCAACCAAGATTAAGTTTGTTGCTGAAATTTCCTTCTCCTTTGTGTTCTTGAAAGTCAAGGTAAGAATCATAGCTTTTGCTTGCTGAATTTCGAGGTATGTGTTGTTGGGTATATGTGAAATAGTTTCTGAGCCTATGAGGGTTGTTATGTATTGGGTTTTCGGGTTTTTCGTGGCTGAAATCGAAGTTAAAGGAGAGTTTATTCCCAGGGCAGCCATGGATGTCGAAGCAGGTTGACGAAGACCACCGTGGTCGCGGTCGCGATCCGTGGGCCTATAGCGGCCACGCTGGGGCTGGAGTGCGGGCGCGATGGCTGGGCTAGGGGTTGGTGCTGTTGGGGCCTGTTTGAGGGTTTTGGGGTCGGATTCCGTTTGAGATTCCGGGTCGTGTTTCGTTGGCTCTTTGGGGTTTTATTGAGATTGTTTTTGGGTCGGGTTTTGTCTGGGCTTCGGGGTTTCGGTCGGGATTATATCGGGTCCGGTTATGTTAAAGTGTTGTGTCTGGGTCTGCTTTCCATTTATGTTGGGAATCGTGTTAACAGTTGGGATCCGTGTGATTTCAGGGACGAGTCAGCGAGCCGAGCCGAGTCAGAGATTCCGGGATTAGTGGATTAACCAGGTGAGTACCCGAGTTCTTTTCTAAACCCCGGGATCGTTTTACGAGTCATAACTGTGTAGCTAGCATCGTGTATGTGTATATTGTGTATTGTGAATGAGACAGGGATGCGAGCGACAGGTATAATTCTATTCCCACATATGTGTTATATGTGCATGACATGAGATTCAGTCCAGGGGTCCGTGATGAGTTCCATACGGACGGTGATTCGCGATATGTGATCGCGCGGGTTGACTGTCCCAAACAGTCCTTGGGGCGTGTATACACGGCAGGGCCTGTAGCCGATTCGCGCCCGTGCTACAGGGTTTTCGCTAACCACCGCGGTACACGGTCGTTAGCTGGGGAAGTGTCCCCTCAGTGATTCTGTGTGCAGGGCTTCGGATCTCATGTTGTTTGTTCATACCTACGTTATAATGTTGATTGCCAGTGATAGGGATAGAGATTGCGGTGTGTGTATATGCTACGTGTATGTCTGTTATGTGTTTAATGTGCAGAGTCAAACCCTCGCATACTCACGAGCTTCCGAGCTTACGTATTCGAGTCTGCCATGTTCAGGGAATCATAGAAGAGAGTGGTAGCTGTGCTTGTTGATCTGGGACTGGGGATTATCTGGGAAACGTTGTGCTAGTTTTGTGTAATGATCTGATTAGCACTGCTTATGTTAGCATCTCTTGGGATCTTGTAATCAGTGGATTATGTATGTAAAAGTTTTAACTATCAGTGATTTCGGTTTATCCTATGACACGTGTATGATAGAGTTATTGAGATATTACCACCTGTGTATTGTATTGACGTGACATTTCTGGGGTCGGGAAGGGTGTTACATGACGGTATCAGAGCTTGTGATTTGAAGTCTGAGTATGATTAGTGGATGCTTAACTTAAACCTTGTTTCGATATGTGGGGGATCATCTTTGCGATTTATATTAGTGGATGATCTAACCTAGCTTATTGTAAAACGCTGGGTGCTTGGGTTGTTATTTAATTGTTTCAGTTTGTGCAGATCATCATGGCGAGGGATCCAGCGCGGGTAAGTCGGCGGGTGACGAGTACATTCGCAGATCAGAGCTGTTAGAGGTTTTGACAGAGTTCTACTGACAGCAGCGAGAACAGGGTCAGTGTATGGGACCGGTTGTGCATCCTACGGGGACAGAGTTTGGGACAGGTTCTTCTTCGTCTACGCAGAGGGGTGGGTCCTTTAAGGACTTTATGACAGGAGCTCCACCCGAGTCCAGGGGCGGGGGTGAGCTAGGGATGGCTATGGCATGCGAGCGCGAGATAGAGGCTGCGTTTCGGGTTGCGCACGTGGATCCAATGGACATGGTCGCGTATGCGACCTATCAGCTGAGGGGAGGGGCCTCCCAGTGGTGGAAGTCTATTGAGTCAGCGATGACTTCTTCTGCGGCTTATGCGATGACGTGGGATCAGTTTAGGGTCGTGTTCGAGTTGCAGTATATTCCCAGGGTCGAGAGGCGAGAGATGGAGAGACGACCTTCATCTACAACAGGGTGAGATGACGGTGCAACAGTATGTGGATCGATTCAACGAGTACTCCCAGTTTGCGACTCAGCATATCGACACAGAGGGGCGAAAGGCCGATATGTTTATTGATGGACTACGAGCAATTATTAGAGAGTTCGTTGGGCTGCGTGAGACTCCTACATTTGCCAGAGCGTTGGGGATGGCCCGCATAACGGAGCGGGAGATAGCCAAGGAGAGATAGGAGTCGTCTCTCAGCACCGACGTGCGAGGACTCCTGAGCGATCCTCGAGAGACCACAGGTATTCCGGAGATGATTCCAGGGAGCGACGTTCGGGTCAGAGTTCGAGAGACAGACGAGATAGAGACAGAGACGGAGACAGGGAGCAGAGGTCGAGTGAGCCAGAACGGAGTCAGCAGTCAGATAGTCAAAGTCGGAGGCAGAGTTCGCAGTATACGGGGCAGAGCCAGAGCAATGTGGGGCAGAGGCCTCGAGAGGGAGACGATAGGGAGATAGTTCAGCTGGAGATCGGGAGTGCCCAAGATGCCACGGTCGCCACAGTGGGCCGTGCGTGCCCAGATATCGATGCGGCCAGCGGGGGAAATGTTGCTGCCACGTGTACTGTCCCAGAGCCATTGTGCTTCTGTTGTGGGAGGCCGGGGCACAGGGTGAGGGATTGTCCGGAGTCGGGACCAGCGGTGCAGGGCGCGATTTCTAGTGGGGCCAGAGCGTAACCGTCGTCATCTAGTCGTCACGATACTAGGGCGCGGGGTCGGGTCTTTCAGGGGACTGCAGAGGAAGCTCGGGATGCTGCTGATATGGTTTCGGGTATGTATTTCTTAACTAGTCTTGCGTGTATGTCAGTGGTGGGGCGGGTTGTTGGTATGTGTTTATGAGCTAGTGTGTGTTCGGTAGCGTGTAATTGTTTTGTTTGTGTCTGTGACTATGGGATTCAGTGTCAGAGGTGTGGAATGGTTGTGTACGGGTTATGTGGGATTGTCATGTCTGGGTTTATATGTGGTTTTAATGTGACAAAGTGGGGTGTATTGTGGTAACTTGGGTAATCAGAATTTTAGGATTTGTGATGCCAGTGGATTAATCCTGTTGAGTTATGTGAGTCATATGGGTAATAAATGTGAATGCGCCTGTGTGTTAGAGGATTATCATATTGATAGTGGATTAAATTCTTGTGTGTGTTTATCCACATCTGTGATATTGCGTTTAGTGATTCGACGGAGATGTCCGTATGTGTTGTTATGAGTGGACTGAATATCTACTGTGTTAGTGGATAAATTATATAGAGTATTGCGAGGATACGACGAGAGAGAATGAAGATCGATGGATTGAGATTATATGTGGACCCAGTGGCTTATGAGGCAACGCCACTAGAAGACTTTGTGAGTAGAGGATTTAACTGAATAATAGTGGATTCTAATGTGTAATTCCAGAATGACGTGTATTAGAGATGATTGTGACATTCAGAGTTCAAATGCGAATTAAACAGGGTTGTTGATAGTTACATCGAGACGTGTGAGTTAATGTTTCAGGGTAGGGGTGTAAACGAGCCGAGCCGAGCCCGAGCCCGTTTAAGCTCGAGCTCGGCTCGTTTAAAAGTATCAGGCTCGGGCTCGAGCTCGGCTCGTTTCGAGATTTGTATGTAAAGCTCGAGCTTGGCTCGTGAATATTTTTTCAAGCTCGAGCTCGGCTCGGGCTCGGCTCGTTTATTATATATTTATAATTTTTTAATTAAAATTTGAATAATCTTTTTATATAACATATATAACTTGTTATTTTAATATATTCATATTTATATCTATGTATTATATATTTATTAATTATCAAAACTTTATTTATATCTAGGCTCGTTTAAGCTCGTTTAGGCTCGCGAGCTCGACATGTGAAGCTCGGGCTCGAGCTCTTTTATTAAACGAGCTCGAATTTAGGCTCGAGCTCGGCTCGGGCTCGTTTAAATCGAGCTTTTTTCGAGCTTTTAACGAGTCGAGCTCGAGTAGCTCACGAGTAGCTCGGCTCATTTACACCCCTATTTCAGGGATTTGACATAGAATTGTGTATTTGCGAATGGTCTTGCGATAGATTTCGGGGGCGGAATCTCTTTAAGAGAGGAGGATTTGTAACATCCCGCTTTCCAGATAATTGCGTGTAATTATTTTAATGGATGTTTAATATATTATTATTGCGTTGGTCCAATAGAGTCCCGAGGAGTGGATTGATACGTGTCGGGATTAGGATTGCGCGTCTCCGAATTATAATTTTAGTGGAATACTTATATCATTGAGATCATGGGTATTAATAGTGAAAATGGGATATCGGGATCGGGATATTGGGTCGTAACCCGCCTAAAATAGAAACCGTATATATGTGAGCTTCCTGTGATCGTTGTTTCTTTCCTTCTTCTTGCTGAAATTAGAAAAAGAGTACGTGAGTGTGTGAAGTGTTCTGGAGCAGCAAGAAAGCAACCAAGATTAAGTTTGTTGCTGAAATTTCCTTCTCCTTTGTGTTCTTGAAAGTCAAGGTAAGAATCATAGCTTTTGCTTGCTGAATTTCGAGGTATGTGTTGTTGGGTTTATGTGAAATAATTTCTGAGCCTATGAGGGTTGTTATGTATTGGGTTTTCGGGTTTTTCGTGGCTGAAATCGAAGTTAAAGGAGGGTTTATTCCCTGGGCAGCCATGGATGTCGAAGCAGGAAGATGAAGACCACCGTGGTCGTGGTCGCGACGATCTAGGCCGGATGCGGCCGCGCTGGGGCCGGGGTGCGGGCGCGATGGCTGGGCTAGGGGCTGGCTTGAGGGTTTTGGGGTCGGATTCCGTTTGAGATTCCGGGTCGTGTTTCATTGGGTCTTTGGGGTTTTATTGAGATTGTTTTTGGGTCGGGTTTTGTCTAGGCTTCGGGGTTTCATTCGGGATTATATCAGGTCCGGTTATGTTAAAGTGTTGTGTCTGGGTCTGCTTTCCATTTATGTTAAGAATCGTGTTAACAGTTGGGATCCGTGTGATTTTTCAGGGACGAGTCAGCGAGCCGAGCCGAGTCAGAGATTCCGGGATTAGTGGATTAACCAGGTGAGTACCCGAGTTCTTTTCTAAACCCCGGGATCGTTTTACGAGTCATAACTGTGTAGCTAGCATCGTGTATGTGTATATTGTGTATTGTGAATGAGACAGGGACGCGAGCGACATGTATAATTCTATTCCCACATACGTGTTATATGTGTATGAGATGAGATCCAGTCCAGGGGTCCGTGATGAGTTCCATACGGACGATGATTCGCAATGTGTGATCACGCGGGTTGACTGTCCCTAACAGTTTCTGGGGCGTGTATACACGACAGGGCCTGTAGCCGGTTCGCGCCCGTGCTACAGGGTTTTCGCTAACCACCGTCGTACACGGTCGTTAGCCGGGGAAATGTCCCCTCAGTGATTCTGTGTGCAGGGCTTCGGATGTCATGTTGTGTGTTCAAACCTGCGTTATAATGTTGATTGTCACTGACAGGGATAAAATTGCGGTGTGTGTATATGCTACGTGTATGTGTGTTATGTGTTTAATGTGCAGAGTCTAACCCTCGCGTACTGACGAGTTTCCGAGCTTACGTATTCGAGTCTGCCATGTTCAGGGAATCAGAGAAGAGAGCGGTAGCTGTGCTTGTTGATCTGGGACTGGGGATTATCTGGGAAGCGTTGTGCTAGTTTTGTGTAATGATCTGATTAGCATTGCTTATGTTAGCATCTATTGGGATCTTGTAATCAGTGGATTATGTATGTAAAAGTTTTAAGAGTAAATTACATAAATGGTCCCTGTGGTTTATAGCAAATTTCAGGTTTCGTCCCTAACTTTGAAAAATTACACTGGTAGTCCATATTTTGAATCTTGTTACGTTTTCTGTCCCTAAACAACTCAATTTTTTAAAAATACCAAATTTGCCCTCAAGAATTAGTTTCACATATGGTCCTTAATCAATTAATTTGGTTTTCTTTATATTTAATTATCTGTATATTTATAATTGTTTAATTAATAAATTATATTTTACTTAATAGCATAAAAACTTAATTACAAATTATTTATGTTTTATCTATATATTAATGCGTTTAATTATTATTATTATGATCATCATCTAAATTCATTTGTTTGGACGAAAATATTTATATTTTTAATTAATTTTTGTTTTATGAAAGTTTTGCAAACTATTGATATATTTAGTTAATTTACACTTCTTATATTCGTATATTAATTTTTAAATGCTATTAATGTTGTTTTTGAAATTCTAAACATGAAAAATATATACATTCATTTATACATTGTAAAAAACATTCATTCTTATTTTATAGATTTTTGTTACTAAACTATTATATATTCTACATATAAAAAAGTGTTAGTAAAGTATTATTTCCAATAAACTTTAAACAATTTGGAGAGAATTTTATGTATATCGTTGTAAACTTTAAATATTACGCATATATCCTTGTAAACTTCCTTATTACATATGTATTCTTTTAAACCTTTAAAATCACACACACACACACACATATATATATCCAAATGTTTATTTTAAATTTATTTTATCATTTAAAAAAATATAAAATATTATTTTCTTAATTAATATTTTTATTGAATTAAACTAGAAAATGATATTTATTTATTTTTAAAATTTATTTTGTTGGGGTTTAATATTTAAAGTTTACAAAGATATATATGAAATTTTTCCTAAAATGTGTAATCTTTTTAGCATTTTTAAAATTTTTTATGAGTGTAACATAAGGGCATAGGGTTGTAAAAATGCTAAAAAAAATTATAAGCTTGTTAAAGTTTATTAGAAATAATACAAATTTAGTAACACTATTTTATATGTAGAATACACCCTAGCCTACTAATAAAAAGCTATAAAATAATAATGAATGATTTATAAAATTTATAAATGAATGTACATATTTTTCATGTTTAGAGTTTTAAAAACAACATTAATAGCATTTAAAAATTAATATATGAGTACAAGATTGAAAAATTAATTAAATATATAGATAGATGGAAAAAATTTATAAAACAAAAATTAAGAAAAAAATAAATATTTTGGTCAAAACGAATGAATGAAGATAATAATAACAATAATAACAATAATAATAATAATAATAATAATAATAATGAAACTCATTAATATATAGATAAATAACATAAATAAATTAATTAAATTTTTATACTAATAAGTAAAATATTATTTATTAATAAAACAATTATAAATATACAAATAATTAAAATTAAAGAAAAACTAAATTAATTGATTAGGGACCATATGTGAAATTAATTCTCAAGGGCAAAATTGGAATTTTTAAAAAATTGAGTTGCTTAGGGACTGAAAACGTGGCAAGGTATCAAAATATGGACTACCAATGTAATTTTTCAAAGTTAGGGATGAAAACTGAAATTTGCTATAAACCACAGGGACCATTTATGTAATTTACTCAAGTTTTAATTATCAGTGATTTCGGTTTATTCTATGACACGTGTATGATAGAGTTATTGAATTATTGTCACCTGTGTATTATATTGACGTGACACTTCTGAGATCGGGAAGGGTGTTACATAATGTCTTAAATATACAAGTTACTTTAGTCATATAAACAGTCATCAAACACAAGTTAAATGAATAATTATTCAACTTATTTATGAGAGATTGCTTGCTACATATATATACTATTAAAAGGGCCCACTTTCATGTTTTCTTCTATAACCCGAAAACCAAAATTGGACATGCACTCACTAGTCACTATATATTATACATCATCGCACATTAATTCGGAATAAACTTAATTATTTTGTCGCTTTAAAATACTATTTTAAAAATAATTCTTAATCGTCTTTTTTTTTAATTTATTTAAAAGATGAGAAAGTTGCATCTCTATTGACCAAGACATGGTATTCAACGGATAAGATATGAGGCGTATCTGAGTGTTTTTGGAGGTTTAGGATAAAAATACAATAATTGGTGAGGCCCTAAATATGCTAAACAAAAATAATGTTTTTCCTAAATAATAATTTTTATAAACATTAATTAAATTGATACAATTCTTTAATCGGATATTTACGGTTAATATTCTATAAACTTTCAGTTGCGATGATTGATATCATTACTAATCAATCTTGCATGCAATATTTTATAGAATTTAAAGTTATTGCGTTACATATTATTGACTCACGTATTACGTCAATATTTTTAATAAAAATTATTTATATAAAACATAATATTAGATATATGTGAATACTAACATTCTTTTAAAATTTTTATTTCTAAATTCATATGTTAAATGATAGATATAATTTGAAATTTCAGTTTCACATACTAACTTTTATATATATTTTATTACATCAAATAAAATGTTATGAAGTACGATTTTATGATACTAATATGAGTAAAATAGAGAGTTGCAACATGAGTTTTATGTGATAAGAAAGATTCATTGAAATTAAAAGGAAATTTTTTATAAGACAGCGGTAAGATCGCTATGTTGTATGGAGCGGAATGCTTTGGAAGGGGTTTTTGAGGAAATTAGAAGTAACAAAAAATAAGGATGTTACGATGGTCATGTGGTAAAAACCTGTTCGATAGAATTCCAAAGGCGACTACTAGGAATATGTTGGGAGTCACAAAAAATCTCTAGAAAACTGATAGAGGTAAGGTTAATATGGTATGGATATGTACAAAGGAGGTCGCGTTCATCACCCGTCCGAGAGTGGAGTCTTCTTTGATAGTAGAAGGCAAAAGGAGGAGGGAAGACCAAATATGAAGTGGAAAGATGGAGTGAGACTAGAGTTGAAGCATCTGAATTTTTTAGAGAACATGACATTTGCTAGGTATGTGTGGATGTTAGCTATTAGAGTTAAGAAGTATATTAGGGTCCTACTCACGTCCTTAACGGGCCAAAATGTTATTTGAATACATGTCTACGTGTTTGATGATATGGTAATTAATCTTTTGTTTTCCAAGCTATAACCACTTAACTAGTTAACTATGTACATATGAAAGATATGTTCTCCAGTGTATATCTTTCATACGTTATTAATGTCTGCAGTTACAAGTTGCATGTTGTCTTATCTTTCTTATACATGTTATGCATATTTTGATGGGCTTTGTTCATAGTTACTGGATAACACAATTTAGAGTCATCTGTGACACAGTCACCTCATGACAAAACTGTCGACATTTAACACACCCTACCCCATCAGCATACGAACGAGGTTTGTTCATGTGGTTATTGTTGTGTATATGATTTGGTTCAAAAAAATAACTAATTTTAAGGTATCAAACGTACTAAAAAAAATTATATGTTAAGTTTAATGAAATTTAACTATGTCAATATATGAAAAATTATGCGAATAATCGACCATTTATACAATTTCACTATGATTATTACCTTAAAAACCACAATTTAAAAATGTAATTAGTAATCAACTAATAATATATAACTCACATTCAATCAATTATGTAACAAATACTAAATTAGACTAATTAGTAATTGCTCGAAATCAAAGACATAATCACAGGCTTTTTTTTTCTTCTTTTTTTTTCACTTGTAAACTTCAAAATTATTGTAAGAGTTTGAAACTTTAAATGAATAATGAATTAATAAGTTTGGGATATAATTGTTCAATTCTTTTAAATATATGTGGGTAATTATTTAGTAAAATACATTCGATTTTTTTCCAAAACTAAGATGACAAAACAAAATTGATAATCAATAACAACAATCATATCGTGTTTCAAACCAATTATGTAAACCACTTCATCTCTATTTGATTCATTATTCTTCATCTCAAACATGTTTCTCTTTTCTGCCGGGTTTTTCTTCCAAGTCTATGACGTTTTGTTTTTTTCTCGAGTTTTAGTATCATTTTGCCTTTCCAAAAAAACATGTAAAGGACCAAAGGTACTGAATGTGGAAAAGTGGTGTCTCTTTTATTTGCTTTCGGTATGAAAACGACTCACATTAAGCCAAATTATTCCAATGATGTGATTTGATACATCGAACAAAGATGATGGTTGATGGATCATGATTTGAGGCTTCATATGATAAACGATGAAATGGTATAATTCATCTAGATAGATCATGATCTAAATTGATCGATTAACATAAATAAGACGTTTGCATTAGTTTTTTATATTGATGTAAATTGTTTTGTAAAAAATATATATATCTTAAAAAAAAACAAAGGTTTTAAAATCGCTATTGTTATTTATAACTATGTGTGTGTATATACATACATACATATATACATACATACATACATAAATATGTGTTAAATTGACTAGGTGATACGTTTTTTTATAAATTTACATGGGTTGTTTTGTTTACTTCTTAGTACAATCATTAAGAAGCTCATTCAAATATTAAACTACTTTTTTATTGAATCCAGTCAGTATTAAACAAACAGGGCCTATACTTTCGTCATTAATAACATTAGCTATGCATTTAAAAGCACATTAGAAGTAACTCTATAGAATCATTTTATATCTAATTTAAGTACATCAATTTGGAGTTCACCAAAGAGTTGATGTCTAAATCAACCGATAACTTCTTCGATAGTCTATTTCAGGGTTTGATCCCTAGATAACGCATCATTCGAAGATGACGTTAATAATAACTACCAATTTACACTTGTAAAATACGCATACGAGTAGACTAAATGCCTCAATATAAAACAACCCAAAATTTAAAAAATATAATAATAATAAACAAACAAACAAACAAATCTTTGGGCCTATTGAACCATATTTATGATCCGTCCACCAATTCACGGTTTCAAACTACCACCAACAAAGGGCCTATTGGGCCATAAGGTCTCTTAATCCAACAGTTTACGATTTCTAATAAATCAACCCAAATAAACCAAATAACATATATATTTTAATTTCTTGCATGTATTTGTTTTTAAGAAATTATAATATCACATAACCCAAGTTAATTACCTCCCAATTTGTAATTTATTAAATAATGACCTATAATCCATGTTCTCGTGTTGATCTTACTCTCACACATACACGTTCCATTTTCTACATTTCATCTTATAATCAAAGTACACATTCGATTTGATTAGATACCCAGTAGTCCTGGCCGTAAACGATGGATGCTAGACACTGTGCGTATCGACCCGTGCAGTGTTGTAAGTAACACGTTTGTTCATGTTACGAAAAAAAAATTATGTTTTAGGATTCTCAACAATTATTACTAAAAGAAAAAAAAATGGAAAAAGGGTGAGTACACTAGAAAGTACAATTAATAGTTTAATACCATGATAACATCTGTGAAACTAAATTTGATATGCATAGGATTGTATGAGACATTTGGTTGAGGGTTTTATAAAGCCCAAAGAAAACATGATAACATATACCATTGATTAAAATGTCAATATGTTTTTATGGTTTTTGTGTTTTCAGCCCTCCATTTTTATTTTTTTTTCAGATTAACTATCAAGTAAATTTTTTCTTTTTGGTATAATGAAATTTGACTTTTTAAAAATCTTGTTTACCAATTATAACTGGGATCTAATAGTCAATTTTCACAACAAGAAAAAATAATTAACTTCAGTACTTTTCTGGAAAAAAATAACATGAAGGGACGAAAACGCAAAATACGTTTGATTTTTTCTCACAATTTTTTTAGAATTACGATATGATGTGGTGTATGACATAGACTAAAAGGAAATTTTTTTTTTTTTTTTGGTTTGCAGATTCATAACTTACATCATAAAACATAATTTGTAATAGTTTACAAAGCAATTATAACCTTATAAATGGATGGAATTTTTTTCTCAATTTCTATTCTGAATATCAAATTAAATTTTAACCAATATAAGGTCATAGTATTTTTAAGGGTTATTATCGAAAAAACTATCCGAACTTTTATAATTTTTTTCGGTTTAACCACTCAGTTTTTTTTCTAACCGATCAAAACACTAAACTTTTCATTTTTTATTGTTTTGACCATTTTACCTGTTATCACATGTGATTTGGTGACGTGTCAA